>CAUYQU010099632.1:0-64815 GCA_963574635.1 Cheracebus regulus
CCCCCCCCCCCCCCCCCCCCCCCCCCCCCCCCCCCCCCCGTGTGGCATGCGCCGGCGACCACGGTGCTCGCCACGAGAGGGCAGCCTGTTGGCGGGGTGGGGGCAAGTCAGATGTGTCGGGAGGATGGGGGAGGGGAAGGGACAGGAGGAGGGAGGAGGGAAGGGACAGAGGAGGAGGGGTGAGGGGAAGGGATGGGAGGAGGGGTGAGGGGAAGGGACGGGAGGAAGGGGGAGGGGAAGGGACGGGAGGAAGGGGGAGGGGAAGGGATGGGAGGAGGGGGAGGGGAAGGGACGGGAGAAGGGGTGAGGGGAGGGGATGGGACGGGAGGAGAGGTGAGGGGAAGGGATGGGAGGAGGGGTGAGGGGAAGAGACAGGAGGAGGGAGGAGGGGTGAGGGGAAGAGACAGGAGGAGGGAGGAGGGGTGAGGGGAAGGGACAGGAGGAGGGGTGAGGGGAAGGGACAGCAGGACGGGTGAGGGGACGGTGAGAGACTTGGCGAGTGGACTCTCAGCAGAGCCCTGTGTCTGCCCCTGGTTTACACTTCAGGGAAGCCTGTTACCCGCGTCACATAGGTGCAGAATATTTTAGTTTCATTGGCTCTGGACAAGCTGGAGCCTTGTTCTTTTCATAGCATAGAACCCTGGAGGTCTGGGAGGCCTGGGGCTCAAGGCAAGATCCACCGGTCTCTACTCTGGAAGAGGCGGAGAGCGCCAAACCCTGCCCAGCACCTGGCTCAGCGTCAGATTCATGGGGTCTGGGAAAGCCTTGTGCAGAGGGCCACTGCCCGCCTTCCTCCTCCTGACTGGCTGGCTCCGGCCTGACCCAGCCTGGGGCTTGAATCAGTCGCAGGGACTTGACTGGCTTGAGTGAGGAAAACCTCAAGATTCAAGGCTTCATTGGAGCTTAGGGACCTGGGACACTCGTGGAGTTTCAGGTCTCCCTCAGGGACTGGGGACAGCAGGATTCTTCTGCCATCTGTGCTGCACTTCAGTGATGACACACCTGGGCCCCGCCATCCCACCCCCATGGCTGGTACTTGGAAGCCCCATTCCTGTGCCAGGGTAGGTCTTTATGGAACCCACAGGCTGTAGGAGGGTCTGACCCAAGGCAGGTGCCTACCAGACAGGGCATGGAGGGCTGTGGCCGAAGCCTGACAGGACTGTGGGAGCACAGGAGAGCGCCCTCTTGCCCACTCCATCAGTTAGCAAAAAAGACTGTGTCTAGTTCATTCCTGCTTCTGTAGCAAAAGAGCTGAAACTGGGTACTTTATGAAGATAGAAATTTGCTTTTCACAGTCCTGGGCACTGGGAAGTCCAAGATCAAGACTGGCAGATTCGCCCACTATTGAGTGCTGCTGCAATGGAGATTCAGTTTCCACATAATTTTGGAGGGGACACAATCATTCAGACCATAACACATGCTTACTGTGTGGTGAGCTTAAAAATAAAGGTCTCTTTCCTGCCGGCACTGAGACTCCTAAGTGGCTAGAGGTGAAGCCCTGCACAGCACACTCACCCAAGTCTGCCACTGTCAGAAGACCAAGCCCGCCCGCCTCTGGGGCCTCAGCCCCCTGGTCCAAGTCCACAGCCATCTCAGGACTGGGGGCTCCTTGACAAAGGTTACTTGAGAGTGTTAGGGTGCAGGTTTCCTGGGGTTGAGCCAGGGAAGAGAGCTAGCGATTCTCCCCAGCAGTGTCTGGGACAGCCTGGATCTGAAACCCTTGTCCTGAGCCCTCTTTCCCACCCCAGACTCTAGTCCTAGACCCTCCCACCACCCTCCGCCAGGCTGGTCCTCCAGCCTCCTCTCAACTCTGTCTTGCTCTCTGCTTCTCCTGCTCTGGCTGTCTGTGGCCTGCAGGCTGACTAGACACCGTCCTTCCCCTAACCCTGTCAGCCCACGGGTGTCCTCGGCAGGCCCAGCTCCACCCTCCCACAGCTTTGCTGTGGCTTCCACACGGGGTCGCCTGATGCTCACAGCCACCCTGTGCCATGCTTTGGATGAGTACTACAGTCCCCATCATGGGAGGGAAAGCTGAGCTTCCCTGAGCTACACTGTGGGACAGGTCGTGCGTGAGAACGGAAAGCACACTGGCCTGGAGGGAAGCTGGCCTGCACGCCTGTTCTGGAGTGAAGTAGAGGGGCCCTGGAATCATCATGTGTCCTGTAGGAGGTCACCTAGCATGTTGGTGGCAGAGCTGGGACTTAGCCCAGACCTCTAGGCCAGACCAGAGCCTACCTGCTACACAGTAGCCCACAGTTGGCTTCCAACCTGGGGTTTGTGGGCACAGGTGCCGTGCGTGGAAAGCCATGCAGATCTGGAGTGTGGATTCATAAACCACTGGGCAGATGGTTCAGGATCAGGGGCTGGATTCTGAGGTAAAGCCAGTTCTTTTCAGCCTGCACCATCCACTTCCAGACTCAGAGAAACGAGCCAATGGACAGAGCTCCACCAGCCCTCTCGAGCCACCTTAGCCACATATTGGCTTAGGATGCTGTCAGTGCACGTGGCTCTCAGGTTCCTGTTGACTCCCGGGACGTGATTCCTATGTCGTGGGATCCGGGCCAGGCGTTGACCTGAGGGTCCCTAGCATGGCTCCTGCAGGGTCAGAGACACTCCCCGCCCTGTTCCAGGGCTTTCCATTACCGACTGTGAGCACCGGGGCAGCATGGCTAGGAACTTCCTGTGTAAAGAGCGCGGAGGTGGTGTGGCCATGCCCCTGAATCCTATCCCAACCTCAGCAGCTGCCTTCTTCAGCCGCTCCCTGGAGAAGGTCAGCCAGGCAAGGGTGCCAGGCGGGACACATGGGGTTGTAGGTTCCCCTCACTCCCCTGCCTGCTGCAGACCAGGTGGACGGGAGAATAAACAGCTCTCTTGCTTAGTGGGGAGATTTATGGGGCTACCAGAGGAGGCCTGTCCTGGCCCTGTGCGGTCCGGAATGGCCCTCGAGGCTGGGACAATAAATCCAGCCCATTATTTTTTATGAGCCTCCCACTCCATAAACAATTCTTTTGGCTGGTAAGCCCAACTTCATGCCCCTCTCCTGGCCTGGCCTTGAGCCGGCGCCAGGGGCACCCCCAGTACTGACTTCACATCAGTGGTGTAAATTTCCCCTGAGCTGCAGAACTTTCAAGTCTCCCAGAGTTGCGGGTGCAGGGCAGAAAGAGCTGCAGTCCAGAGGGCACTAGGCCAAGAGGTAGTTTGCCCAGCCCTGGCCCCTTCTCTACCACAAGTCCTGGGGTAAACATGAATATATTTTATTATAGAATTGTTGATGAGAATTAAAACAAGATCTTACATACAAGACATCACCTAGTGTAGCGCCTGGTCCTGGGGTCCCTAGAACTGCACAGCTGTCATATGCGTCATAGCTGAGCCTAGTGCCCAGACTTTGACAGACGTCATCAGATCCTGAGAACAGTCCATATCATGTAGCTACCCCATTTTGCAGGTGAGCAAATGGAGGCTGAAAAGTGAAGAGACTTGTTCATAGTGAAAAGATAGCAAAGGCAGCTGCCTCCTAAGATCAAAGACACTCAGCAACCGGACAGGGTGCTGGGGCAGGGGTGCTGTTCAGCCCAGATGCCCCCTGACATGGGGAGCCCCTGCCTAATTGCTGCCTTCTGCCTAGGGCTGCGCTGCTGTCTCTGGCCTGTTAGGGCAGCAGCTGCCTCACAGGTCTCCCTGTCCCGACGAGCCTTCTGGTGGCAGCCAGAGCCACTGCTCCACCCAACCCTCTGGCTGTGTCACTCCCCACTCAAGACCTTCCCACGGCTCCCGAGAGGAAGTTGATTCTCTGCAGCCTCTCCTTGCTTGACAGTCATGAACCAACCAGAGTGAACTTCTTGTCCCGGCTTCCACTCACACAGCTCCCTCTGTCTGAAACTCACACCTATCCTGACTGCCCATCAGTCACTGAGAACACTCTGCACCTTGTCCCCGCACGCCTCCTGATTCCCCAGGTGGAACCTATGCGTCCATCCCTGCCTCTGTCTCATTGACGCCCCACCCTCAGCCTCCCTGCACTGTCTCTCATGTCTCTGCTCCCAGGCCTTTCTCCCCCAAGTGAGGATATGCCCTTGGACACAAGGACCCCCTGGCCCCCAGTGTCCAGCCTGGGGTCTGTAGGGAGTGGGCAGTCAGGAAAAGCTGAGGTGATGTCATAGAGCTGACATGCTTGAGAACCGAAAGCACGCTGGCCTGGAGGGAAGCTGGCCTGCACACCTGTTCTAGACTGAAGTGGCAGAGGCCCTGGAAACATCATGTGTCCTGTTGGAGGTCACCTAGCATGTTGATGGCAGAGCTGGGTCTTGTCCCAGGCCCCTAGGCTCCAGATGAGAGTCCACCCCCTACACAGTAGCCCACAGCCTGGCTTCCAACCTGGGGTTTGTGGGCCGTGCATGGAAAGCCATGCAGATCTGGAGTGGGTTCAGAAATCACTGGGCAGATGCCTGGCTGGCAGGGTGGGGAAGCAGCCAAGGTCATCCTGGGTCATGAGGGTGGGCTCTGAGCCCTGGCTAGCCTCATTAGGGAAATTGGGTTGTGACTGTGGCCTGTGGCCTCAGGCCGATCTCCTGGTGGGACATCTGCCCAGCCACCCCTAGCCGCAGCATCCCCAGGGCACGTCACCTGGCTGAGGCCAGCCTGGTGGGTTTTTGTCCCCCAGCCTGGTGGCTGTTGGATTGTCTTACAGGACTCTCTCAGCATGTATGTCCCGTGGGGCTTCTTCCCTTCCTCCTCCGCACTGACTCTGGCTCCTCGTTGGCCTCAGCCCTCTCCCAACTCTCCCCCAAGCTCCTTGAGTCTCCTTGCTGACCAGCATGGCTACTTCTCCAGCTCTGACCCCAGTGCCAGCTGTCCCCTAGATGGGGACCCCAGTTACAGCATTCCTACCTACTCAAAACCAAACACGTTCCCCCAGACCTGTGCTTCCCATCATGTCCCCCATCAGTGGAGCACCAGCACTGGGGTGCTGCCTTGACCCTTCCCCTGAGTGGCTCCCACATCCCAGTATGGCCAGATCCCCATCCGAGCCCTGCTCACCTCCCAAACCCAGCCAGCTTCCTCACCCCTGCTTCCCTTCCCTGCCTTCTCTGAAGGCTGTGGTTGCTACTTGGTGTCCCTGCCTCTGCCTCGTCCCCCTTCCCTTCTGCGTCCTGCAGCCAGGATGCTTTCTCTCGAGTTCCTCCTTTGTCACGCACTGCTGCCTTCCTGCCTCCCAAAGCCTCCTACAGTCCAGCTCCATCTTCCTCTCTCCTGGCCCCTCCCCACCTGCCTGCTGTTCTCCCTGTTACAGGACACGTGCCCTTTACTGATTACAGCATTGGTGTGTGTCATTCTTCTGCCTTTACTGCCGTTTCCCATTCTCCTCCCTTCCTGGAGAACTCTTAGTCATCCATCAAAACCCAGCTCGCTTTCACCTCCTCTCTGAAGCTGTCTCTGACTCTTAGGCAGGCGCATCTTCCTCTTGACTTGTGCTCATGTGTTTGAAATGGTTCAGAACCAGTCCCTGAACTACGGAGAAGAGCAGGGATGTGTTTAGATTATCCTTGTCTTTCTCATGCCTCACTCAGGGCAGGGTGCTGAGGAAACATGGTGCATAGGCGTGCAGAGGGGACGAGACCATCTCATGAGGGACTCATGCCTGAAGTGTGTGTGTGTCGTCAGTTTCACAAAGTGCCTTCACATCCCTGATGCAGAGTGGTATGCCCCGCCTCCGCCCAGGAGAGGACCACCCAGCGTGTCGTGGTTTGCTGGGTGCTGCACTGCTGTCCCGCCTGGTCCCTTCTGCAGCCGGTCAGCTTGTAGGTCTGTGGGCTTCTCTCCATGAGGCCTCTCCAGCAGGACAGCCCCAGTTTGTCTGTGAAAAGCACAGAGACCCCCAGCCTCACTCCCCAGGCCTCTGCATGCGCCAGTTCCTGCTCCGGAACACCTCTCCCTCCCACTGCCCACCTCAACTCCTGTGCCACAGGGCACATCACAGAGTGCCCACTCATTTGTCTGTTGAGTTCAGTGACAAGTCAGCAGCCTGTTCAAGTTTGAGTCAATGGCAGGAATTGGCTTATGTTCCCAAAGTGGCTGCACCTGCTAATGATCCAAATGTCCCTACTGTGCCCCAAGCCTGTGAGCCCCTTTCATCTTGGAAGGGCCATGGGAAGTACCCGCTTCCGCCCCTCGCGCACAGCTGAGGGAGGTTCGGAAGTGAGCACCACTGCTTGTGACGCAGCCAGACTCCAGCCCCAGGCTGTGGCTCCGCAGCCCCTGCTCCTTTCCACAGCATGTGGGTGGGCAGTGGTGGAGAGTCACTGGCTGGGGCTCGGGAGCGCTGCTTGCATCTTTAAAGATTCTCCTGCTAGTGCATCCACAGTGCTCTCGCCAGCTTCTCCTTCCGGGTCCCCAGGGCTGCTGTGGGAACACTTTCAGGGTGCTACCACCTTAGCCCTCCATGCCTGGGCTCCCTCCATCTCATCACTTGCTGGGAAGGAAAGAGACCTGTTCCCTATTCCTGGCAGGTCATGGCCTGGGCACCTGCCTCAGCACTCTGGCAGTAGGAGCTGTACAGCCAAGGGTGACACTAGACAGCCTGTCCCTCTGCTGTGGCTTCCTTTAGGTTCCCTGTGGAGGGCAGGGAAGGGTTGACAGAGAAAATACAGAGTGCCCATTTAAACTGGGATTTCAGATAGACAAGTAATTTTTTTATGACCCATGCAACTTTGGAACATACTTATACTCAGGAAGTATTGGTTGTTCATCTGAAATTCAGACTGAATGAGGCATCCTGTATTTTTGTTTGCTAAACCTGGCCACCCGAAGGAGGGAAGAAGGACATCTCCAGCCTCCCAGGCCTTGTAGGAGTAGAAGCTCAGGAGGTGAGTGAATCTGCTGACCAGGCAGTCTCTGGTGCAAGACCCCGGTCTGTGGGGGCAGAAAAACTTGATTGTGGTGACACCTAGTGACCAGCCTAGGACATTTCAGGAATCAAGAGAGGAATGAGGAGGAAACGAGGCAGGATGGGGTCTCCAGGTGAGGAGCCAGTGTGCAGGGGCGGGAGTGGGCCAGCCTTACCGAGCACCCCTGCAGCTTGAGGGATCTGAGCTGGAGCCCGTCACCTCTGTTACCACCCTTGTACACTCTCACAAAAGACAGTTTTAAACTGGGCTTAGTGGCTCACACCTATAATCCCAGCACTTCGGGAGGCTGAGGTAGAAGGATCACTTGAGCCTAGGAGTTCGCGACCAGCCTGGGCACCTCATCTGGACAAAAAATACAAAACTTAGTCAGGTGTGGTAGTGCACACCTGTAGTCACAGCTATTCCAGAGGCTGAGGCAGTAGAATTGCTTGAGCCCTGGAGTTCAAGGCTGCAGTGAGCTGCAACAGCACCACTACACTCCAGCTTGGGTGGCAAAGGGAGATCCTGTCTCAAAAAGCAAAAAATAAGAGGATTTGATTACGCTACAACAAGTTCTAAAACCGCCTGCCTTAGAAAGGGCTGGGATGGGTGCGCCAATGAAAGCTGTTGAAATCAACCTGCCCCGCCTCCGTGGTGCCTGGCCCGTGGAGCGTTTCATGGCTCTGCAAAGGTTTTATGGTCCTCCCAACTGGCAGAGACAGAACCGCCTCCCATTTCACAGATGCAGCTTTCTAGGGGTTCCCAGTACCAGCACTAGTCAAGGCCCTGGGGCGGGGAGGGGGTGCTTGGGAGGCTGGTGTCCATCCTGCTCTTTGAGAAGCACTCCAGGCCAATCACAGTCCCAGCTCTGTCTGTCCATCTGTGTACACAGGGCATGCCTGCCAGTGAGCCACATGGCAGTGACTTGGTCTCAAACTGAGAATGCACCTGTGGGGTTGAATACCCTTCATCCTCAGTCTCAGCCCAGGGCCTGCACACAGGTGGTGCTTAGCAAAGGTTTGTCAACTGAGGGAGTGAAGGAATGTGTGAGCTGAACAGTCAATGGAGGGTCCCCAAATTAGGGCAGCAGTCCTTGTGAGCCACCTCTTGATGTGCCAGAAAGAGCATGAGCTTGACTGAAAGTGGGAAGCTGCATGCAGACTCTGCACCAACAGCTGTGTGGCCCGGGGCAGGTCACTGCCGTGTGACCCAGGACGGTCACTGTCTCGTGGGCTTCAGCCTCCTCAGTGGGAATGGTGAGGCTTTACCTAGATGCTCTCCAGCACCCCTTCCAGTTTTGCTTTCCAGAAAACCAGTCCATTCTGATTTTTGCAAGAAAAAACCTTCTCTGATTTTAATTGACCGTTTTATGTTATTCCATTTTTTCTTTATGTTATGCTTCATTATAATTTTTTTTTTTTTTTAGTGCTTGCCCCTGAATTTGTCCTGTTTGGAGTTCATTAAAGCTTCTTTACTTTTGGTAAAAACCAAAGCAGGATGATTTCTCTCGGAGCTGTGCCCATGTCCATGCCCAGCGAGCTCATCAGTTACCTGCACTGAGGTGATTACTGGGCACCCATTCAGGCTTAGCTGCGGCCCAGCCACTAGGAGAACAGAGCGGGACGTGGCGCAGACAAGGAGCTGGCTGGTGGGAGAAAGGCTGGCACCTGCGTGGAGTCCTGGGGCTGGAAACCAAGGAGGCACTCCAGAAATAATTGCGGAAAACATGGGCACATAAGCACATGGGCGGATGACCATGGAAGGCGTTGGGAGCCAGATAATACAAGGTGTGGGCTCTCGTGGCTGGACCAGCTGGGTGGTGAGTGCTGAGCCAAGGCATGTGACCACGCAGGACAACTAGTCTTCTGGGCCCTGGAGGGGCCTTTGAACCCTGAAGGAAGCCCAGAGTTGGTGTCAGAGTAGAAGGGACGGTGCTGCGAGTGTGTGGAGTGGGTGGGAAGGGGACCGGGCAGAGCAGGCCAGCCTCCTTGCTGGGTCACACACCCAGCTGGGACCCAGGACCCCACGAGGCTCTAGGGGATAAGCTCTTTCCCCTACATCTGATATGGCGCATTGGCCAAAGCAGAGAGGGCAGTGAGAAGGAGGACAAGAGGGGCAGAGTTCCCTTGACAGGCCACCAAGCTGCCAAGTGGGTACCAGGCCTGATGAGTTGTGAGGCAAGCACTTAATGGAGAGGCTAGAATGCCTTTTGGGGCTGCCAATGAAGTGACCACCAGAGCGTCCGTTCCCTACCCCCTCGCACAAGTTGGAAGACTCAGGGCCAGTCTCCTTCTCTCTCCAAGCCTCGGCATCCTCACCTGTCAGATGCGTGCTGGTTGTACCTGGCACTTGGTTATTGAGATGTTCAATGAGGGAGGTTTGCAGAGAGCCCATTGTGGGGCCTGACATAGGGGAGCTCTAGGTAAGTAGGAGCCCATGGATTTGGCCACTCCCATCTCCCAGCTGAGACTGCCCATAGGGGCGCTGCCTGGGAGTGGCTAGGCTCAGGGTCAGCTGGGGTTCTAGTCTGGCGCAGCCAGCTGTTGGTGCCCAGCAGCCTAGATTTGCCCCAGAGAAGGTGATCGGGAGGATAGAGGGTAGGAGGCAGAGCCTTGCATTTCTGCCGCAGCCGAGGCCGCTCAGTGTGCCACACCGGGGCGGGTGCTGTTAGCATGTAATTAGGGGATCAAGGAGGAGCCAGACCGGCAGCCAGGCCTTGGCCCGCAGACAAATGGACCGCTGTTGTCTGAGAGCTGGCCCCTGTTCTGACACAGACCAAACCCAGAGCAGCTGAGCTCAGGCTGCTCGCCCGTGAGCTTGGGTTCATCCAGCGGGTCCTGCACATTCACTGGGTGTTAGGCATTGTGCAGGGGACGAGAGCAAAGAGGCCACTCAGGTGTGAGCCCTGGCTTTTTGAGAAGCCCCCATCTAGAGGGAGGGAGACAATGTGTAAACGCTACAATGAGTGTGGCGGGTGCTCTGAGCAAGGAGTGGCCGGGGGGCTGAGGAGCCCCAGACATGGCCCAATCCAGCCTAGGCGCTTGTGGGGAGGGTGGAAACACGGAGGGCTTCCTGAAGAGGGGACACGCAAACAGAACCTCAAGTAACTGGCCAGAAGTTGCCATTCAGAGAAGGGCGAGAGTGTGTCCCAGGCAGAGGAAAGCAGCTTCTCAAAGGCCCCAGCGTGGGAAAGGGGGCAGATGGTGCCCCTCACCCAGGGGCAAGGGCGGAGGGACGAGCAAACTGAAGAGGCAGGTGGCGGGGTCAGGGAGGACCTTCAGTGCTGTGCTGAGAAGTCTCAGCCTACTCCTTTGGGCACTGGCTGCAGGCGCATTGAAGAGGTTTTGTTTGTTTGTTTACAGTAGGAAGACACGTCAGACTTATGCTCTAGAAAGTTCCCTCCGCAGCGGGAGAAGGGCAGGCCTTCCAGGCATACAGACCCGCGTTTCAGTTTCGACTCTACCGTGTCCCCCATGTCCTACTCAATGACCACGGGCAGATTGCTTCCCCTCTCTGAAGAGCTTCTGTTACATGGGGTTACACGCCTTGTAGGGCAACGCTGTAAAGGCTTCTCTGTCTCTGCCAGGCCCTGGCTTTGCAGGGTATGCTCCCGGCCCTCAGGGGGGTGGCTCTCCGTGGCTCTGAGGGGATTGGCAGGGCAGCATCAGAACTGGCACCCTGGAGAAGCTCTCGTTGGAGATGGCCTTGGGCAGAGTGTATTGCGGTTCCAGCTCTGCCCGCTGGGCTCACCTGTCACCTTATCTCCATCATGAGCATCCGCACTCAGTGCTCTCATCTGTTCAGTGGATGTAATGCAGGTTGAGCAGCCTTAATCCTAAGTGCTTGGGACCAGAAGTGTTTCCAGTGTTGGATTTTTTCCATTTGGGAACTTTGCAGATACATAATCAAGTATCTTGTGGATGGACCCACGTCTAAACATGGGACGCGTTTGTTTTTTATATTCCTTGTACACATAGCCTGAAGGCAATTTCATACAACGTTTCAATAATTTTGTGTATGAAACAAAGTTTGTGTGAAGTAGTTGTGTGTAGAATTGTCCACTTGTGGCGTCACGTCACTGTGCTCAAAAAGCTTTGGGTTTTAGAGCATTTCAGATTTCGGATTTTTGGATGACCAATGCTCAGCCTGTGCCGTAGCACACCACCTCCCGAGCTTGTCAGGGAATCCAGGAGGTGAAGCGTCTCCAGTGCATGGCGGGCCTGGCGCACGGGCAGTTCCGATGAATGCGGGAGGTCATCTCTCCCTCCAGCCCCGGCTGTACAGCTGTTGTGCGCCATTCCTCCCGCCCCCTGCCCTGGCACCACCTTCCTGATGTTTTCTTCAGCCCCCCCTTGGAGGTCGATGGGAGCTCGTGTTTGTTTTTCCCTGCGTGGTTCAGACAGCTTGCAGAGTCCGGGTTGGGGCAGGCAGCCGTCTCCTCCCCGCACTGCCCCCAAGGCTCCAGCCTCTTTCTTGGCTCCCTAATTTTCTGTTGATGAGGTGAAGGGAGGAAAATCCCTTCCTCCCAAGTTGAGGGGGAAGGGTGGAGCAAGGTAATTGTTCTTTTCTCCCTGCTCTGCCGTTCCCAGCTTGCCCTGCCTTCCCATGTATTTAAGGGACATGGATGTAGAAAATGATGTTATTGATGAAGTCACCATAGCAACGACCCTCAGGAGGAACACATTCCAGCTTTGTTATGCAGCCGCAGCAGCAAGAAAGGCGCACTCCTAAGTACAAACACACTGGGCCACGCTGCCCCGCTTGATGCATCCGTGAGCTTTGCATCACAGAGGACGCCATGTGCGCGCTGGCTGGGAGCCAGGCAGACTGTGCCATCATTCCTCCCTGTGAACACTCCAGTGGAGCACTCAAGAATGATCGAAGGCCTTGGGGGAAGATAGGCCCCACTGGGGAAGGGCTGCAGGGCCTGTCAGGGTGCAGAGGCGATGGGGACCTGGGGGAGGGCCCATGGGGAGGAAGCATGGGCACTTGGAGAGGAAGACACGGCCCAGGACACACCTCCCCCAACACTGTCCCCACTTCCATCTGCTTGTCTGGAAAGTGGGCACGGTGATGCCTGATCCTCAGGCTTGTTGTGAGGATCTGAGTGAATGAAAGGAAAGTATAGTCAGGGCCTAAATTCAGACATCCTGTCTTCCAGAAAACTCAGAAGCAGCTCTTAAGTGTGTCCAATCCAGCCCCCTCGCAGTCCCCACAACCACTGCCCCTCTACCAGGCTTTGTCCCTTTCAGAGTGATAGCAACAGCCTCTCCACTTTCCTGGCCTGCAGACCTGACCCTCCAGGGTGTCTTCCACGCAGCCTCCAGCGATCTTCCTGACACACTAGTGTGTTGCTTCCCTGCTGACAGCTCTCCTGTGGCTTCCTTCTGGCCAGGAAAAAGTCCCACAGCAGCCTGTCTGCACTGTTAGCCAGTGCCTTTCTCACCCAGAGACCGGAGCTGCACACGTAGCACAGGCTGGGAGGCAGGCGCTGCTACTATCCAGCTCTACACAGGTGGAAACGGAGGTTCACGGCGAAAGGCTTGCCCAGGGTCACACAGCAAGTGGCCGCCTGAATGTGGACCTGGCGTCATGGCAACAGAGCATCTGTCTGCTCCTTGCTCCCTCCTTGGCCCATCTTGGGCACCAAGGAGACACTTGGTCTGAGTTTGCAGAATATAATTGGATTTGGATGGTTGGATCAGATTAGATTCGACCTGGCGGGCCGCCTGGCCTGACAGGCATCAGGCCTCCAAAGACCAGAATTTCTGGGAATGACTCTGAAATTCTACGTCACTTCCCATCAAGAAGGGAGACCAGCAGGGCCCTCCGCTGAACTTACCTCTCCATGGTTCTCTCCATAGCTAGGTCAAGGGAGCTGTCCTGTGGCTCCCAAGAGCAGACGTGACACAAATCAGGGGGCCACAGGAGGATGGACTTTGAGCCAGGGCCATCCTGGTCCTCAGGCTCACAGAAGCCTGCTCTGGTCCTGGACCCGGGGAGGACCTCTGGGCTTGGGGCTGGGCCTGAGTGGGCTTGGCCCCTGCTCTGGCAGAGCTCACAGGCTGGCATCAGTGGACACGGCCTGCAGCTGCCACTGGCTGCATGGGACTGGCTGGCTCAGGGGAGGTGGAGGAGGGCCGCAGGCTCCTTCCAAGGTCATGGCAGAGGGGGTAGAATCACAGACACACAGAGTCCTTTCCCGTTGGAGCCCAGGCCCATTCTCCTAGAGCAGGTGGGCTTGGAACCAAGCACCTCACATGCCCCAGGGTTCACCTTTCCCCTTCACATCTTGACTTGATCCTCATGGCCCTTGGTGGCCAACATCCAGAAATACCACCTGCAGGAGCGGATGAGTTGGCATTCCTTCCCGTTAGCTCACTGCCCTCAGACGGCCCCTCTGGGAGAGGGCGGGGAGGGCATGCCACCTGCTCTGTCCCTGAGGTTTGGAGGCACAGAGGATACCACAGGTGCTCCAGTGGGTGGGGCCAGTGCCCTCTCCCTGCCCCAGCCTGCCACCCTGGTCCCTGTGTCACTGTTGTTTTGTCTGTCAGGTGAGGAGCTAGAATGGGCCATCCTTAGACCCTGCCAGTCCTGGGGTCTCTTCCTGTCCAGGATGCTGTGTTAGATGAGGGGGAAGGGACTGTTCCACAGTTCTGTGTTTCACAGCACACACAACTAGGAACGCCACAAGAGCATTTCCACAACGGTAGCCTTGCCTCCTAAAATAACAGACAGCGGGCTTGATCTGTTCCGAACAGGGGGCTTCATTTCTCACCTCTTCCTTCCTTGCTCCCTCCTCTCTCACTTTCCATTCTTCCCTCTCTTTCCCCACTCATTCTTCTCTTTCCTCCTTTCAGCCACTGTTTGCAGTCCCTAAGCCTGTGCCAAGCCCTGTGCTGGGTCCTCATGATACTGAAAAGAATAAAGCTCAGGTCTCCCCATCCGGTTACCCACGGCTGGCAGGAAAGAGTGTGGCGGAAGCAACGATTCCGATTTACTACAAGGCAGAATGAAGCAAGGGCGGAGTCAGACTGCTGTGGAGACTGCCGCTTTACTGAGACCCTCCCTGTGCCTCCCTTGATATCGTTTGAGCTTCCCAGCAGCCATGGGGCAAAGATTATTACATACCCATTTAACAGCTGAGAAAATGGACATCCTGTGCTGCAGGGGGGCTGACGGTCTGTCCTCACACTCAGGGCCTGTCAGCAACAGCCATAGAAGGTCAAAAGAGGAGCCAGGTTATGTGCTTCGTGGAGGGGCTGCTCCGAGAGCTTCACAGGGGAAGCAGCATCTGAACTGGCCTTGGATTTTGCTGGGCTTGTAAATCTGGAAACAGTGGCCAGTAACAGGCACCGGGTAGTCGCTCACTCTGTGCCGGGTTCCTGATTCTGTTCCCGCAGGAAATGTTTGCTGCCTATCAGCCATCTGGGTCCCACAGGTATAGCCCAGTGACCCAAGGCAGGAGAGCCTAGGCTGGGAGCCCGGTGGCCCAGGTTCCAGCTCTGCTGTCTGTTCTGGGACATTCGCTGCCCATCTCAGGGACTTTCTGTCCCTGTAAGATACATAAACAAGATGGGCCGCAGGGAGGGGTCCAACCCTGACCTTCTGTGGTTCCACCAGCCGCAGAGCCTATCTGCTTATGGCCTCCAGAAGCCAGTGTTGTCCCCGAGGGGAGGTGAACTTGATGCAGCTGACAGAGGAGCTGATTAGCGCGTAGGAAGCCCCCGGGCCAGGCAGTAGCATCCATCCTTGGAGTGGTTGCTAGGGTCATTTTGAAACGTGATGGTGATGCTCCCATGACCACCTTTCTCAGGGAGGAGGCGCCCAGCGGCACTCAGGCTGAGCAGACTCCAGCCTGACCGCAGCCTCACCATGCAGCTAGTAAGCCTGGCTCCTGCAGGCCCATCTCCGGCAACCCTTCCTGTTCTGGAAAATTGAGTTTTTAACAAAAATAGATGAGTTGTGCTAACACGTAATAAGGATTTTTTTCTTTTTTCTTTTTTCTTTTTAATTTAAAACAGAGTCTCACTCTGCCACCCAGGCTGGAGTGCAATGGCTCAATGTCAGCTCACTGCAGCCTCCGCCTCCTGGGTTGAAGCAATTCTCCTGCCTCAGCCTCCCAAGTAGCTGGGATTACAGGCATGTGCCACTACACCTGGCTAATTTTTGTATTTTTAGTGGAGACAGGGTTTCACCATGCTGGCCAGGCTAGTCTCGAACTCCTGACCTCAAGTGATCTTCCCACCTTGCCCTCCCAAAGTTCTGAGATTACAGGAGTGAGCCACCATGCTCAGCCCACATGTAATAAGTTTTTTATCTTGTTTTTAAATAACTTAATAAGGAAATGTATGTCTGCTTCTCAATTCCTTCAAAAAAAAAAAAATAAGTAAATGTGAATTTCTCTCTGTAATACCTAGCCTGGCCAATTTGATAGCAGTAACACATAAGCATGTCCACCATAGCTATTTGGGCTCCTTTATAATTGTCAGGAATGTATAGAGGTCCTGAAGTCAGTTCCACTAATAATCACTGGCCCGTCCCTTGCTCTTCGTCGCAGAGCCACTGGGGCTTCGGTGCTGAGGATGCCGGGTGAGGGGCAGTGTGCAGCAGGCCTGCCGTGGGGTGTTGAGTGAGGGTGGCAGATCAGGACCTCAGCTCCCCCTGAGGGTCTTTAGGTGGGAGATGGAGGGCTCTACCTCTTCCCCACGTTGTTGAGAGGTAAAGTAGAGGCCTTTGAGACCAGCTGACTACAGACAGGGCCTGGAGCTCACCCTTCAGCTCTGCGATTCTGGTGCTCAGCGTCTTATGGACTGCGGATTACTGCAGTCCACAATCATGCTAGATTACGTCCCCAAAGTATCCTTTGCCAGGAAAACAACACCACCTCAGCTCAATGGTAAGGTCTAAAGTCTCAAAAACAAAGATCACTTGATAGCAAGTCCATGATGAGGGAGAAGACTGAATGGCCCCTAAAGCTTCATATTCCATTACCCAGGGTTCAGGTATCCATCAGCTCCCCAGTGACAAATTTATGGTTGGTGATGATTAGCAGGCTTCTTGTAAATTGTGATTCTTTGGCTGGGAATGGAAATTCAATCTCCCTTTCTTCACCATATATAATAAGCCTGAGCCGAACAAGGGCCCTTGGGCTCTTCCTAGCTTAGGAAGAAAGCACAGATCAGCTTACAGCATTATCTCCTGTGCCAGCCATAGGGCAGCCCTGGGAAGTTAACATGGGTGGTGGCATATGGGGGAGACGGGGAGTGTGAGGCAGGAGTCAGGAGGCTTTGTGGAATTGGAGGAGTTTGAGACAGGCCTAGGATTTCCTTTATGGAAGACAGGAGAGGGTGTCTGGCCAGGAAGAAGGAGCAGAAGGGGAGATGGGGCACCCTTGGGGGCTGCTCTGCAGGCATTGTGGAATGGCAAACCGTGTAGGACATTCGGCTGGGAGAAGCTGGACCAGCAGGGAGCCATGGAGGCCAAATGAGCAGGGAGTGAGTGGGGCGACCCTGGGCCTAGTCCACCGTTGACAACAGCCATCAGTAACGCTCAGGGAGACGGCTTGGTGACCACCACCCACTGGCCAAACCCTTGCCAGGGCAAGAGGCTCCCAGATGACCTGATGAGGCACGGAATATGTCTCCATAGGCTGAGAAGATTCCTCTACTGAGAGCAGCCTCTCAGGAGGGGCCACCTGGTCCAGCCAGGCCCCAGGGAGGAGCCACACTGTCTCCAGACCTGCAGGAGAGGCACCAGCCTCAGAAGCCAGTGCCCCAACAGACAGACCTAGTCTCTTATTGCCTGCCATTCCCTGTCTGTAGCTGTATTTAATTTGCACACCTCCTCCATGAGACAGAGTGTTCGTGTCCATTCTAAGATGAGGCTCGGAAAAGTGAAGTGGCTGTCTCCGAGCCACAGCCAGTAAGGAGGCCAGATCCACACCCGTACCTGCCTGCCTTTACAGCCACCTTTCTAAGAAAGTGACGTGCCATGGCTGGCTGGTCTTGGCTCGTGAGAGCCAACTGTGCACATTTATCCCCAGCTCTACCCTCGGCCACATCTCCCTGGTACCTTGAAATTAGCCATGGCTGGCGTATTTATCCCACAGAAATTGGTAAATACTGCAAAACAGCCTCCACCCGCCACCGGCTGCTAAGCATTGGCTGCACACCACTGTCTGTGCAATTCAGGCGCCGATGCTGCTTTGGAGTTGAGCCAGCGGAAGGGGCCTCGGTGTGAACTTGCAGCTTCTGTGGTGGGCCACAGCGTGAGAGCACCTTCCTTGTTCACTTGTTGCTTAGTTAGACTCTGCGTCAGTCCAACAATTTGACTGATTAGTGAGAAAATCGGGGTCGCAGAATCAGGTGAAACCAGGAGTTACTGTGCTGGGCAAAATGCAGGCTTCATCATTTCCATGTGTGTGTTAGATTTTTAACTTTAGATGTTTTTATCTTTATTACAACTAGCAGGGTGTATGTGTTTTTAAATATATTCTGAGTTGCTGCATACCCATATTTAAAGTGGACGGGGTCAGGATTGAGCCAGGCCTCCCCTGGAATGAGGCTGGTGTGTCCCGGAGGTAGGAGGTTGCCCGTGCGTGTTCGCCGTCTGCAGCCTTCACTGCCGGCTTCACGCCTGCCTGGGCTTCTTGCGGGTGGAGGTGGAAGGCAGGTCACAAAGCCGGTGGCTTGGCAGACAGAGGCTTTTCCCTTTCATCTGCCTTGGCCTCTTGATGGACTTGTGACCTACAACCTCTCACTTGACCCCTGACCTCATAAATTCTGGAAACGCCTCACAAATCACCAGGAAGATAAACATCAACTGAGGTCAACAGAATGGGGTATGAGCCACTCCAGGCAGACCGAGAGGGGAGATCCAGTCTGCTGGGCAGGTGGGAGGAACCCTAGAACCATGGGTGGCTCAGGAGAGGGAACCAAACCACCCTGACACAGAAGCAGGCCTCCAGACCATGCCCCACAATCTGACCTAGAGAAGAGGCTTGTATCTGTGGCTACAGGGTGCCATTTGCAGTGCTGCCTGAATCTAGACCTAAGCAGCTTGCCCTTGGTTCCTCCCTAAGGGACATCCATGTGGCTGGCTGCTTCACACACGCCTATGTGTGTGTGCGCACATGCGCACGTGTGCATGATACGTGCAGTGACAGCCCATTTGCTTGTTACATCTCATTGGCTATCTCCTTTCTCCTGAAATTTTCTCTCTACCTCTCTGCCCGGTCCCCAACCCGTCTCTTGTCTGTCTCTCTTCCCAGAGGGTATGAACTGCATGAACAAAGACCATGGCTGTGCCCACATCTGCCGGGAGACGCCCAAAGGTGGGGTGGCCTGCGACTGCAGGCCCGGCTTTGACCTTGCCCAAAACCAGAAGGACTGCACACGTAGGTAGATGGAGACAAATGGGTCCAACGTCCCATGCGCCTCCTGCCATTGCTTTCTGGAGGGTCTGTCCAGCCTGCTGGACATTGGCCAGGGAGGGCCCCCAGCCCCATGGGGTGGAGAGAAGGGCAGGACCTGCTGAAGGGGCCTGATGGGGGCATGAGGGACAAGGGTTGTGAGCCTCAGGCTCGGGGCTTTCCTCAGCAAGCATAACACCACCAGTGTAGCCCCAGGAGCTGGGCTGGGTCTGTGTCAGCCCCTGAGCCTAAGCGTTCCAGCGGGAATGGTGGGGCCGCAGCACCAAGGTCTACAACACCAAATTTCTCAATGGGCCTCGGTAGCCCCTGGTAATGAGCAGTAGAAAGAAGGAAAAGAGAATGATTCTGAAGGGTCCCGTGCTGGGCTGTGCTGACCATATTTCCAGGACCAAAAAGCAGAACTCTGCACACCTATAGTGCCAGCTGGTTGGGAGGCAGAAGCCAGAGGATCACTCCAGCCCAACTTTGAGTCCAGCCTGGACAACACAGCAAGACCCCATCTCTAAAATAAAATTTAAAGATCAGAACTCACAGTGTGACCCCTGCAAAGCCGGCTGCCAATGGTGATACCCTGGAAGAGGAGATCAGGGCTGAATGAGGCCTCTGGCCAAAGACGCCATTTCAGGATCTGCTTGGTGGCCTGCCTGCAGGGCGCACACATGGTCCAGCCTCTTCACAGGGTCACCCATTCCCCAGTAGGAGTAGGAGCCAGGAAACCAAGTAGAACAGTGGCTGAACTCAGAAGCTTGGGAGCCAGTGCATTCTGCCCACGGCTACACAGGGAGAACAGCAGGATGGGCCTCTCCTTGTGGGAAATGAGGGCACCAGGGATACCCAAAGTGATGTCACATGTGCCCTGTTTTTACAAAGAGCCAAAGGAGACTGCTGGAAGCACTTTCCACCTCTGGCTGGAGACAAGTGCTTAATCTCAAGCCCACATTCTAACACAGAAAAATGTTACGGCAAAGTCCAGTTCCAACTCGCAGCAGAAAAGGGGGTCCCCACCCTAGCTGTGGAAATGAGAGACTGGGCTGCCTGCCATCATAACGAAAATGGCCTTCCACCATCATTCTGTGGAGAGGACAGCTGGCCTTGCTGGTCCATCACCCGCAGTCCCTGATCCTGGGACTCCCCTCCGGCTGCCTGGCCACACCTTTCCTGACTCATGCCCTCCTAGAACAGTCACCAAAGCCCTGGGGACCCACATACACCAGATGTGATTCATCCATTCTCCAAAGTGGAGGTGCCTCCTTCTGCCCCAGGTATGGTCCAAGAGGCAGACCACCATTCTCTGTGTTTCTGGCTCTTTCCTGTGGGGTAGCCAAGATAATCCTGTATACTGTCACCCAGGGCAGGACGAAACAGGGGCAGTCTCCACTGGAAGTGCCAGCCTCCAGCCCCAGGGCTCCAGCCAGGGCCCCTCTCCACACCAGATGGATTCCTTTATCTGCAGAGAAGCCTTCTGGCCCCAGCGCCTCAGAACAGATGCTGACTCCAGTTTCCCAGTCCCCGCTGTTGTGTGATCTGAGCTTCCTACGAGAAAGGCCAAGGTCAAGAATGCATGGAGTCAGCAGGCTTGTGGATAGCCCTGGCCAGAAGGACAGTGCCTTCCCTCAGTCAGAAGACAGGCCAAGCGCCTGCTCCAACCGAGCGCCTGCTCCAACTGGGCCCCGAGCCCAGTGCCAGGGAGAGGCTGCAGGCGGCCTGGCTGGGGCCAGCTTGCTCCCTGATCCCATAGTATATCTGAGACAAGCACTACCAGGAGGAGCTTGTTCAGAGAGCATCTTCTGGGCGCCGGCCTGGTACAAAAGGTCAGGGACTAGGCAGGGCCCTGTGAGCAGCTGGGACACCCTCCACAATCCTCACCCCAGCTGCCCCCACCGGGGAAGGGCTCCACCCTTGCCTGGAATATGTGCTGGTTTAAGAAACTGCAGTCCCACCCTCTCCGTGGGTGGCTGAACGTCACCGAGGTATGGAGAGCCTGATGTGATTTCTGGGGCCTGAGGCCTCCCATGAAGGGCCTGCACAGGCAGCTGCCCAGCCAGCTCAGCTTTGGCTGCTTCTGTGAGGTTAATAAGGCAAGACTGGTGTGAAGTCAGCTCTGAGGCTTTCACTCTAGTCCTTGAAGTCACTTGCATTCCAGGAAATTCCAGATCTCAAGCTGGGTTGGGGGCTAAAGCCTGGCTTACCCAGCCAGGCTCTGTAGCTCAAGAGGACTGCAGTGCTCTGAACCAAGCTGTCATCCATCCAGAGCCCAGGACCTACTCCAGGGCCAGGCCAGAGGAGGTCTTCTCCACCCTCTGTCCATCTTACCAGAGCTTGAGCTCAGACATTTCTGCGTACAAGCTGTAGGTTCTCCGGTACTCGAAAGCTCGACCCCTGGGGGTCTGTGAGATGCACAAATGCATATCTGGAGGGAACCAGGGCCCCTGAGCCTGGATCTCCGTCGAGTTGCCTCAGACAGGCCTCTATCCTCATTAGAGTCGCTTTTGGGTCACAGCCTGTCTCCAGGAACCTGGAGCTCAAGGACTGCCTTCTCCCCTGCTACACCCCTGCCCACTCTGAAACAGGAATCTCCTGGGTCCTAGAAAGGCACAGGGCGTCCAGACCAAAGTGGGACTCCACCTGGGTCTCCCCCCATCACCTGAGATCTGTGCAGAGCTGCAGCTTCCCGGAACCCTTGGCTTCCCTGGGTTCCCTCCTGGCCATTGAGATGAGCTGTTGAGAGATGAAAGCCGAGCTCCCATCCAGGGTGCCACCTCCACCCTGGAGAATAGTCACTCCTGAGGAGAAGGGGCTGGAAGGCTTTGTGCTTGAAACCCAGTTGTGTTTCAGGAAGCATTTTTCAGGTCCCTGAAATTTCACCCTAGAAGTCAGCTCCCTCCTCTGGATGTTCCTCAGCTCCCTGTGGAAGAGGGAGCAGCCCCTTAGAGCCCCTGGCTGCAGAGCACAGCATCTGAGGCACCGACCCCCATCCCCATCAAGCCATTTTCTGGACATCCTCCTCACTTGCTGTGAAGGTAGCATGTGTCCAGGGCTGAGGCACCACCATCCCTCAGGACAGGGAAGCCTCTGCATCGTTCTCTGTGAAAGGAAGAGTGCAGAAACATCTGAGATCCTTCACTGGGAATCGCCACCAAATGACTTCCCTTTGACACCAGCCGTGTTCATGGGTCAACCTGACAGAGCATAATTCATTCAAACTCTCAGAATTTGGAATTTTTGTCCCCTCTAACCATAGTTGGTCTGAGATTTATTTTTGCATATTTGGTCATTAGGGTTTTACCAAATAAAGAGTGGAGCTTAGATTCTGGATCGATGGTTAAAGTATCTAGGAGCACACGCCATGCTGAGGCCCTGGTGCACATTTGCGTTCCGGTGATGGCCTTGCAGCTCTCTTGCCAGCACCACAAGGCGGGGGTCCTACACCCCCTGGGGAGCACTGGAGTCACTGCTCCCCTCTAGTGATCTCTCTCACCCTGGAAATGGACCATGTGTTTAAATAAACTTGAATTGGTCATTTTTCTGACTTCAGACTTCTTTTTGTTCTGCCCCCTTTTCAGCCAACCCAGCTTGTTGATGCTCTGAACCATTTTGGCCACAGGCACTGAAAGCAATGTAACATTGTTATTATTTAGGTGATTTTCAAAACTGTACCCCAGATGACATTAGTCGGCATGAGTCTGTCTGTTCCAACATTGTTGAGCTCCAGGAGGATTAGGGCTTTCAGGGGAGAGAGTTTGAGGTGGCCCCTGGGGTTCCGAGAGGGCGGACGTCCAAGGAGACATCCACACGCCCCAAAACAGGCAGAGGAAAGAAAGCCCTGCAAGAACTGAGGAAATGAGGGTCACCTGGAACCACGGGCCGCCGTCTCCCTCCCCCCGACAGCTTGACAAGTATGTCCCAGCATTCACAGACATTTGCCCCATGGAGACAGGCGGCTGTAAATTGTCCTGCAGCCTGGGAAGGATGAAGCTGTCTTCATCCACCACTGATTGAGCACATCAGCTTCATGCGGGCTCTGATCAAAGCCCAGATCATTCTCTGTCCCACCCTAGTTCAGCTCCAGGGAGTGAGTGATTCCATAGAAGATTCTGGAGGGGCTGAAGTGCAGGGAGTTGCGCATCTATTGCCCCGAAAGCCTCATGACCCTACTCACTGATGGCCTTAGGCCTCAGTTTCCCCATACCCTGAAGGAAACGGCCAACACCGACAACTAATCATTTTTGTTGTTCTGTTTATACACACGTGTATACACTTTGGGCCTAACTAGTAACCTGTAACTATGGAAACGGAGGCTGCCAGCACAGCTGTGAGGACACAGACACCGGCCCCATGTGTGGTTGCCACCAGAAATACGCCCTCCACTCAGACGGTCGCACGTGCATCGGTAAGTAGGCACCTCTGCCACACACCACCCTTGAACCCCCCACCCACCCTTCGTGCACCAGTGGGGCCAGCATCCTGCCACGTCCGGGATTCCCGGAAAGGAAGCTTCAGGGAAACAGGGAAAGGCAAGCCCGTGGCCATGGTGGGGCTGGCCGGCGCCCCTGGGGAAGCTTTCTGGGGAGGCTTCTCTGGGGCCTGCAGCCCCCCAGGACCAGGCTGCTCTGCCTCCTCTTCCCTGGCAATGGCTGATGCGGGCTCCCTCGTAGCGGGGGTCCTGCATGTCCTCGTCCTGGAAGTGAGGTGTGGCCCTGGGCAGGGGGTCGCGGGGAGAAGGAAGGGGTACACACCTCTAAGAGCTTCTACTCAAATAGCACAGGGGTTTCCTCCCCTAAAACGGAAAACAGCCAGATTCAGGTAACTGCACACAGCCCCGGTAATCATGGGAGCCGCCCACAGCCAGCTGGAAAACCAAGAGGTTTCCTCAGAACTCCAGGGGAGACAGGCAGTGCAGGCCCGCGTGGGTGTGGCATTTTAACTGCTGGTCTCTCAAGCTGCCGGGCCCCTGCTGGCATTCCTCCCCCACCTGAAGTCTGCTCTTCTCAGCGCTGCCAGCCGTCTCCTCACCTGTCACATGGAATCTTGATCTGAGTCTGCCACCTCCTTCCTCCTGGTCCCTCTTTCCAAGGGGAAGATTGAATATTTGTGATCATTTCATGCCATAATCACTAGTAGGTTTTTTTCTCCCATTAAAAATAATGGCACATTTTTTAACTGAGAAAGAGTAGAATTTCAGAGCTGGTGCCCAGAGTTCAACCCTTCCTGTGTTGGCACACTTTAGAAACCCAACACAAGTTCGTTATTTTTTTTTTTAAACCTGATTTCTTGCTAGAAGATACTTTCAGTCTAGAAGATACTTCCCAAGGGAGTCTTAGGGGACAGGAAAAGGTTGATCAGCTAACAGAAGCCCATGAGGCCAGGGCGTGCCCCTGCCCTGTCTCCCAGGACACTGATCCCATGAGTCTCAGGGAGCGGGGCCCGGGCGGGTGCCAGGCTGTCACCTCTGTAGTCCGCGGCTGTCATCGCGGGTTCTGCTGCCTGCGGTGGCTCTCCCTTCCTCTGTGTGGTCTCTTCTTTCAGACAACCATTTTTTATTTCATTTTTATCTCATTGCTCCTGCTTTTCTGGTGATGGTCCCTGATTGCCTGTCTTGTCTGATAACTGACGTTCATTAATTATTTTCAGAGCCAAAAGCCAAACCAAACCAACCAACCAATTAAAACAAAATTAAAAGCCAAACCCGGTCTCAGACCAGTGTCTCTATTGCAGCCTGATCCCATCTAGAACCTCCTCTCCTCTGGCCTCTCTCCCTCCACTGTCCGGCCTGGGGCTCTCTCGGGCCCCCAGCCTCCCTCCTGTCTCGTCTGCTAGAGGTCTCCCGCAGGGTTTGCCATCTCCGCTGGAGCAGGTGCAAACGGCTGCCGGGCCAGATACACCCAGCCTTCGTCTAACACATCTTGTCTTGTCCACCTGAATCATCCTTTCTTGCTTTTTTATTTTTCAATGTCTACTGCATGTGAAGGCCCCTGCTTGGATCTCCTTTCTGAAGTCACTTCCCCAGCCCCACCTTCCCTCCCCTCCCGGTAGAAATCAACTTCCTTACCCAGCCCCTGCCGCTGCTGCTGTTTCCACTCCTGGCCAGGAAGAGATGCCTTTCACCTGACTGTGCCCACTGTTCATCCATGTCCCCGCTTGGGAACCAGTGTCTCCACATGTTTCCTTCTGAGCAAAGAAAGTCAGCCCAGCTAACCTCACCCGCTTCTCCACTGGAAGCCTCATGGCATAGCCAGGATGCTCCCCGGCCCGGCCCGGCCCGGGCCGCTTCCCCGCCGCACGCTCCTAAAATCAGTGTTCCCTCTTTGCATCCCCTTGTTGAGCACTTGAATGTTTAGCCCTCGTCCTCTATAGACAAGCAGGCAACCAGCGCTGCCCAAATCGATCCCGCGGTTTTTCTGTCTATTCTATTGGATCCATTGCGTGCGTGTGTGTGTGTGTGTCTGTTTTGTTCTTAATTGTGCATGACTGTTGACACAGCTTCATGTCCCTGTGACACAGCCTCTGCTGTCTCAGGTGCATCCATCACCGGACCTTGTGGCCCTGTCCCCTTGTCCTGTGCCTTGTCCTGTGCCTGCCTCTCCAGCCTGAGCCACGGGGGTCCGTAATCGCTTGTGTCTCCATGAAGCACCACGGTGGTGCATTCTGCTTCTGTGGCTCTCTGCAGACGAGTCCCTGCCCTAATCTCAGCCGCCTCCTCTGTTTGCTTGCCTGTGGGCCCTGAGTCCCCTCTATGTCCCAGGTCACTTTGTGATCATTCCTCCTTTCCTGCACGTCCCCCCGCCCACGCCGCCTCTCTGCTTTGCCCTGAACACCCCCACCTTGGAGGTTCCTGGGATTAGCCCCTTGGCGAGGATGCCGAGCTGGCCGGTGTGCTGTGTTGGCTTTGCGTGCACCACGCCGAGAGGCTGACTGTCTTGGGCCGCGGGAAGTGGGCTGTCATTAACCACTGGCTCCGTGTTTGTCCCTTACTTGTGTTTTAGAGAAGGATGAGGCTGCAATTGAGCGCTCTCAGTTCAATGCCACGTCAGTAGCTGATGTGGACAAGCGGGTGAAACGGCGGCTACTCATGGGTAACACTTTTCTTCCACTTCCTTTGTCGTACTTGCACTTGTGTGTGTGTGTGCGTGCACGTGTGTCTCGGGTGTGCGCTGGCATGTGAATATGGACATGTGTGTGCTGTGTGTGGGTGTGGTGTGTGCGTGTGGGGGCATATGTCTGTTGGGTGTGCCCATGTGTGTGCAGTCCCGTGTGCTGTGTGAGTGTGGGGGGGCTCCACTCCAGATGTGAACTCACTTTTTCCTTTTTAAAGTTTTTACCCTCCATCAAACACGTTTGTTCTGTTTGTGTGTTTGTAGCAAAGAACCCAGGGCTAATATCCTCTGGCCTGTGCGTGTAAGGAGACGTGTGCCATAATGAAAAGGTCTTTTGACATTGAGAAGCTCCCCCACTTGCAGTAAACACCCACATTCACAGTTAGGATTCCCAGGGTCAGCAAAGCAGCGGGATCAGACTCAGCCGCAAAAGAGGGCATTTGAGTAGACAGGGGTCTGGGCAGGAGTCATTACGCATCTCCTCTCCTGGGAGGGAAGCTACCAGCCAGAACCCCCAGGACCTCTCAGGGAAAAGCCACCTGCTTCTCAGATGCTGCTCAGGGAGGCTGTCTTGGGAGGCCTGCTGGCAGGGCTGATCAGGGACCTATGTGAGGACAAAGAAGAAAGAGGAGAAAGCACTGCTTTTGGACAGAGCTCAGCGTGCGCAGTGGAAAGCAGACTTCCTCATTCATTCGTTCTGCTCTCTCCATCAGTCGTTCCACTGCTCTGCTGGCCTCTAGGTTGTACCAGCTGCCCAGGACCTCCTGAGCATGGCTGTGGTCACCTGGGGTTCTCACGACCTTCTTTATGGCACTCAGATAGCTCACACCAGCTTTTGCAGCTATGGGGTCAGGTGGTGCGGTCTCCATTTCTCTGAGGGAGAGACCGAGTCTCACTGGGGTGCCCTGGCTTGCCCAAGGTCACATATCACCCTGCAGGGCTGAGCTTTACCCAGAGGTCCTGACCATGTGAGCTGTTTCAAGCGTCAAGGCTGCAGGACCATGTGGAGGTCAGAGCCTGAAGGTCCTAGAGAGGCAGTTTTGTTTCCTGGCCCTCATGTGGCCCTCAGGGGGGCCCAGGCATCTAGAGAGGAAGCAGGAGGGGGTCCGGGGGCCACAGGGGATATGGCCTTGTGTGCTGCTGTGAAGGCTTCAGGCCCACGCACTTGTTCGGGGCTTTGAGGAGCTTATGGATCTGGCTGATGGTGCTCTGTGAGCCCTAAGTCCATGCTAGATAGGACAGGAGTGGCCCTCTTTTCAGATGAGAAGAGTAGGGGCCAGAGAGGTCAGAGCATTCACCTCTGGTCACACAGGCAGACAGGGCAAGCTCAGGCTGGAAGCTAGTTCTGCAGATGCTCTGGGCAGGTCTGTCTTGTTGACTTGGGAAGAGCTGGCAATGGCAGGTTGGGTTGGCTTTGAGCCTCCAACCTCACCCCCAGCCAGCAGGTGTGACCACTGCCCTCCAGGCAGGCATGAGTCTGTGCTATGGACTTTCTGGAAAGGTAGCTGGAGGCAGGTGGAGGGAGCCCCAGAGTTGTCAGTGTTCTGAGGCCACTCTCAGGTCTCAGAGGGCCCAGGGCCTTCAGCCTCACTTACTAGAAGTGGGCACTATCGTCTGAGGCCAGAGCTCCAGAGCCAGGCAGGACCAGGAGCTTGGCAGTCCCTCAGGTACCCTGTGACCTTCCCAGGAAGAGGATGGGTCGGGGAAGAGTCGGCATCACATAAATGGGTGCTGCAGGGGTGGGGAGAAGGGTCTCTGTGCTTGCATTCAATAATGAGAGTCAATGGATAAAGGCCCAGAGCCAGTACCTGGAGCAGGGGAGGTGAGGGAGGCCCTGATGATGCAGGAAGCCTCAGCCTGGGTTTGGGAGGCAGCCTGAAAGGGCAGATCAGGGAAATCTCTGTGCCAGGCATCAGGGTGGGGACCCTCCCCTGCACCCCCACCTCTGTGATTATCAGAGTCCCCCCATACCGCCCCTGAGAGCTTGTCCTGCTCCAGGTAGAAGAGCCTTCTCCAGTCTCCCTCCAACATTAACCAAAGGGAGAGCCAGCAGCTAAGGCCTCACACCTGAACGAGAAACTAGACTTGGGCTTCCGAGAAGGTTCAGTCTGGGGGCCTCGAGTCTAGAGCACAGGTGAGGCCCTCTCTCACAGCTCGTTGTTCTTAGCACCGTCTCCTCTAAGAACAGCCTGTGGGGTGAAGATACAGGATCCTTCCGGACTTCAGGCCCTAACTGGTAGCTCCTGACAAGGTGTGGCCGCTCCCATGCTGTATTAACAGAAGCAAGGTAGGGAGAGTAAGGGAGGTGACCATTCCCCTCCTGCCCCATGCTGGTCAGGCGCACCGGGGCGTCACACTCAGAGCCAGGCCCTAGGTGGGGAGAGCAACCTAGCTGGTGAGGGCTCAGAACTGAGTCATCCTCATCTGCTCGTGCTGCAGGATTCTTGGGCTGTGGGAGAGAGCACGTCCCAGTAGATCCTGGGCATGTGGGCAGCTTGAGCCCCGTTTGGGGTTCTGAGAGGGGAGAAGGGTAGGGCAGGCACAGGCAGGAGCCAGCGGCAGATGAGAAAGGTGAGACACTGAGGAGTTTCACAGCAAGGTTCGACCCTGGCCCACCTGGCTCCAGAGTCTGTGCCCTTGACTGCAGCGCTGGCCAGCTCCCCACGAAAGCGGCTCGGATGCTCAGACCCCCAGCCCCTGGCAGCACCAGCAAGCCAAGGCGGCCATCTCTTAGAAACCATGGAGGGGCGGACGCTGCGGCTCAGAGGGGCTGAGGGCTCCAGCCATGCCGCTGGGCAGGACAGAGCTGGGGTTCTGGCTACAGTGAGGGGTTGTGGGGTGTTCCCGGCGGAAGTCGCAGTTGTAAGTCTAGAGTGTGGCCAGAGAGAGAGAAGACCTCCAGCACAGCGGCCTGGGCCAGCCCTTCCCCACCCTTGGGTTCTCAGCTGCGCCCAGCAGTTGCTTTTTGTAATAATCACCCCAGTCCCTGAGCACAGGGGAAGAACAGAGTAAGTTAAGTTTACTTTAAAGAGGCCCGAAAACGTGTCACCATTGTAGACGCCCTTTACAATCAGTTAAAACGGTTGGATCTGCAGGTTCAAGTGATACCTTTCAATTATCTGGCAGATTTACGTGAAACAGCTGAGCACCCAGCGAAGGGTGCAGCGCAGGCGCTTGCCTCAGGCCCCCGGGACCCTGCTTGTCGCAAGGTTGATGGGGTGCCACCCGCCACTCGGGTTGGCTCCCAGTCTCCATCAAGCCCTCTCCCCGGAGCATACTTAGGCTAGGGGGAGCCTTCCGCTCCTCTTGCTGCTGTTAACAGATCCCGTAATTCCCATCGCTTAAGACAACACAGGTTCCTTATCTTCTGTAGGTCAGAAATTTGACCTGGGGCTCCCTGGGCTAAATTCAAGATGTGGGCAGGGCTGTTCCCTTCTGAGGCCCCAGGGCCAGTCCCCATCCTCGCCGTTCCAGCTTCCAGTGCTGCCCATGTTCCTTGTCCCTCGGCCCCTCCTCCACCTTCAGAGCCAGCAGCCTGGTGTCCCCGACCCGCCTGTTCTCACAGCTGTTTCTAACCCACCTTTGCCACCTGCTCAGTTATTCTCAAGGACCCCTGTGATCACACTGGGCCCCTCCAGATAATCCAGGATAATTTCCGGTCTCATGGTACTTCACATGTGCAGAGTCCCTTCTGCCAGGTAGCGTCATGGTTTCTGGGAATTAGGAGGTGTGCATTTTAACGGGTCATTCTGCTAAGACAGATGGTTCCACTTGGGCTGAAGGGACCCTCTGTTAGGGCAGAGCCCACACATGCCCTCTTCACTGGCTGAGCTGCAGGACCATGAGCCTCCTCTGAAACTAGTCCTGGGGGTGTGGGATGCACCCCGCCCCCTTCCTGGAGGCTCCACTGGCTGCCCCAGCTGTGGGCACCCACCCTTCCACAGGCAGCCTTGGTGGTGTGTCTTCAGCCCATTCTTTCTGCTCTGGCTCTTCCGCCTCACCAGTACTATTCGGTCCCTCTATACTTGGCAAGGGACTTTCCAGGCAGCTCTCCAGGGAGTCTCCTCACACCCCTGGGAGGCAGCTGTGCCCATTGCACAGAGGAAGACCCTGAGCTCCTGAGAAGGAAGGCCACATGGCCAGTGAGTCCCAGCCCTGTGGACTCTCAAGTCCAGGGCCCCAAGTTAGGAGCAGACCAGGCCTGAGAGACGTGGCTCTGCAGGCCCAGCAGCCATTGCAGCTGTGATCTTCCTCCTGTGGGCACTGAGTCAGCAGAGTGCACAGCTAGCCCATTCCAGGGGTCCCACCACGCCCAGGGCAGCAGCGGGGCCTGAGCTGCAGGCCATGGACCCCAATCTGAGTGGACCCTCAGCCCAAGCTATCTCTGAGTCTTGTACTCTGCCCCGTGTTGACTTCAACCTTACAGCCACCCTGAGAGCAGTGCAAGTGCTTTAGAGATGAGGAAATGGGGGCCAAGAAAGGCAGCTGGGTACTCCTCCCCCTGCACGCCTGTGGCTGCTCCTGCTGACTCCCTGAGCCACTCCACCTCGTCCAGTGTAGGTCCAGCCTTCTCTGCTCCCTCTCTGGATCTGGCTGGGAGCGAGTGCTTGACGATGCTTATGGAGGTCGGATCAAAGAGGAACAGTGCCTGAGAAGCAGTGCCTGGTCAGACAGGACCTTGGGTTCCAACAGGGACAGGCCCCCTGAGCCTTCTCTGTCCCTCCGTACAGTAAAGTGTTCCCCAGGCGGGTGCCAGATGGAGGCTGGGACCAGCCCCAACATCCATGATTCCCTTATCAGCAGACACTGCCTGGGCATCTCCGGGGAAACAGGCCCAGACCTGCAGGAGCCCCCAGGAGGCCGGAAGAGAGGGAACAGCTTTGGCCTCGGAGCAGCGAGGCCTGGGTGCCCGTTCTGGCCACTTCTTGGAAGCTAGGCTTGCTCAGGCGAGTTTTTTAGCTTCCCTCAGCCTGTTTCCTCAGCAGTAAAGTGGCGATCATGACAGTGTGTACGTCCTATCGAGTTGGGGATGAAATGAGCGACTAAGGAGCAAGTGCTTAGAGTGGCACCAGACACGTGGGAAGCACTCGCTGTGCTTCCTCTGTGTGACGTAGTTGGGGTACTGGGGTGCAAAGCACAGAAAGGGAAGCCACCAGGGACTGATTTGCAGGTGAGCAGCAGGCTGGGTGGAGTCTCAGGCCTCCCCTGGCTTTTCCCTGCCGGTCTTCCCCTAGACCTGTCTCGCCAGCCATCCAGGCATCTCTGTCCTGCCCACCCCCCGCCAAGCTCTCTGGGCCACATGGCTGCACTCAGGGCCCACTATCCTGCTGGCAGGGGGAGAAGGGAGGAGCTTTCCCACTGCAGCTCCTGGGGCTACAGCCTCGTCCCTCTGAGCCCTGGGTTTCCCATCTACCAAATGGCCATGACGTGCTTCACTCTGCCAGGCTCGCAGGAGCTGGACGTGAGAGAAAGGACGGCAGGGCCCAGCACACAGACCAGAGCTTGGTCAAGAGGCTGCTCGTCCTGACGAAAGCAGGCAGAGAGGCTGGAGAAGTGGGAGGCCATGGTGGAAATGGCGGCTGACGTCAGGGGCACACACTGTCCCCAGCCTCATTTAACTACGTAGCTGCCCTAAGCGGCCTGGCCAGTGTCACTTCTCATCCAGACATATGCACTCCTGCTTTTCCCTGGCTCCCCTCCACCCCGTCTGGACCTCCTCTTCTGCAGCTACCATCTCCGGGGTCCTGGGTGTCCCTGACTTCACCGATCTGCATCACAGCCCCCACCCCACACATTCACCCACTCCTGGAAGCCACCCTCTGCCTGTTCCTCTGGCCCAGAATGCTCAGCCTGTCCTGGATTCGCTGCCTCCATGGTCACACCCTCACCTTCTACCCAGGTGCCATCTTGGGTGGTTCTGCCTGGCAAAGGCTGCCTTGCTTGTCCAGACCTCATGGACTTTCCTCCCCTCCCCTGTCCCTCCACTCACCCTTCCTCCACCAGCACCCCCTGACTGGGGGCAGAGGCTAGGTCTTTGCCAGCTTGGTGCCCCCTCAGGGCATAGCACAGGGCCTTGTCCTGAGCAGAAGCATGGGTGAGGCTAGTTGGCTCAGCACATGAATGAAGGCTTCCTGGAGGAGGTGCTGGAGATAGATGGGACCTCAGTGCCTAGCAGGCAGGTATCTAGCTCAGAGAGAGGGTGGGCCCCAGAGCCTGGACCTGCTTGCAAGTGGGAAGGGGCTCTGGCAGGTCTGAGTGCTGGTGAGGGAGGTAACAACATGGCAGCTCCCCTGGCCGGTGCTCAGCAGGTGGCCTGGCTGAAGGAAAGTGGGGACGAGGCCCTCTCGAGCTGTGGCCTCCCTGCCCACTGAGCTCCAGGGCCTGAGCTCCTGTTAGAGAAGGATCAGGTGGTCAGGCTGCACCTCAGTCACTGGACTGGCTCCCAGTGTGGCTGGCATCTGGTCAGCTGGGCCCCCAGTCAGGCTGGGTCCCTCACTGTCTCGCACGCACAACTGGGGCTGGTGGGAGGAGGTAGGTGATGGCAACTCAGCTGTCCCAAGGGCTGGAGTGTGGGTGGAGTCGCAGTGCCAGGCAGGGCTTAGAGAAAAGATGAGGGCTCAGGGCATTGGCTGGCTGAGCCAGACAGGTGGCTGAGGCTTAGAAGGGACGTGGCCCACCCAAGGCCACCTTGAGCGTTGGGCCCTCGCACTCCCCCCCGCCCCCCACTGCTTTGCTCACACTGTACCCCATCCCAGTGGGGCGGGCACACATGACCCCCATAGCCTCCTTTCTGTCCTCAGCTCTCATCTCATGTTGAAATCCCTGAGACTGCATCTCGCTGCCTGCCCTGCGTTCTCTCTCCTGGGCTCTGGCCCAGCCTCCCTGTCTCCCAGCCCCACCGGCTGTGAGGCCACATCCAGAGCCCTCTTTCTTTGGCACAAATCTGAACGGGCTCCAGCCCTGCCTTAGGTTCCTTGGCCATTGGTCTCAGTGGGCCCCAAAGCCTTTCTAGATGCAACCTCAATGCCCTCTGGGATCTCCTGATATTTTTGCGAATCCAGTCCTGGCCCCCTGGCCGTGCGTGCCCTGACATGGTATGCCCATGTCCACTGGAGCTGCCAATGGAAGGCGCCCGAGAGCAGGGCACCCTCTGCACCTGCATTCTCAGGACGAGCGCATGTGTAAAAACAGGCGCACCTGAACAGTCTCCTCTGCCACCCTGCCTGCTGGCTCCCTGTCACCCCACCTACCTGGGGGTGACAGCCTGCTCCTCCTGCTGGCCTCCCCATCCAGGACACTTGCCTCTCTCTAGCTGGATCCAGCTAAGGGCGGGCCAGGTGGTGGCTGCAGGCCAAGGTTAGCACTGACTTGACTGAGGAGTACCAGGAAGCCCCCAGGGGCCCCCAGCTTTCTGAGGCGAGATTCCTGATCTAACCCAAGGAAGGTGGAGTGGTTTCCCGTTGCTCATCCAGGCTGTGTCATTTCTTCAAGGACGGTACATTTGTTCTTAGAGCAGAGAAATCCTGGTTGGAGCTTTGCTCCAGTCAAGCACACAGTGACTCCTCTTTCTGGTTATCCTGAGCCAGATTCTACAGTCAGACCCAGTTTAGTCCTGGCTTCCCCAGTCGGTAGCTCCACCAGCACCCCAGGGCCAGCTCACATCTGAGCTTTACTTTCTCATTTACAAAAATGGCTTCTAGTGTCTGGAGAAGCTTGGCTGAGGCACTAGACAGGTAGTGCGTGGCTGTGCATGCGGCCCAAAGTGGGTGCTCAGTCACTCTCCACCCTTTCCTTATTCGCCATTGCCGGCCATGAGCATCCCATTAGGGTACTCTCGAGTGCCAGGGAGGAACAGAACCTTGACGGCAGGTCCCAGACAGTGAAGCAACAAGCCTGGAGCCTGCCTGGCCTTGTTCAGTTCATAGCGGTGGGCTGACCAGAGCCCTGGAGACCCAGCAGGATTAACAGCACCTTTCAGACTGTCAGTCCTGCCGGCCAGGTGCCCGTAACCTGGACCCCTCCAACAGGCATGCACAGCTCCCAGGCTGGAGCTCTGGAGAGGGAGAGGGAGAAAATGCAGAGACAGGCTCCAGGTGCCAGCTGCTCCCTGCCCTGCCCCCATCCCCACGAAGTCACGTGACAGGAGGGCAGCAGTGGGGAGCGCACCCGCCGGAGGCCCACCTGGAGGCACAGAGGTTTGTGCTCAGATGCCGGGCACTGCCTCCCTCTGCCCCAGGTGGTTGTCGAATCTGTCCTCAGCTAAGTCTCCAGGGCAGCCAGCAGAAACCTGGAACAAGGCTTCCCTCTGTGGAGCGGCCTCTAGGCTGGGCTCTGTACACCCAGACATGTTCAATGTTCCCAGCAACCTGGAGGGTTTAGTGTTACAGATGGGGAAACCGAAGCTCAGAGAGGTGGAAGCAGCTTGTCCGGTTCCCTCTACCGGCACCCCTCCCCCTCCAGGGCAGGCAGGTGACAGCTCTGCCTCCCCATGCTTCGCACAGGGCCTGGTATGAGCATGTGCTCAGTGAGCATGGGCTGCTGTTACTCAGATCCCCAAGCCTCCCTGGGCACACCCAGCTGGAGGGGCCGCCCGGTGCCCAGGAAGAGCACCGGCCCACTGCTCCCCAGCGGCACACCCTCACCCGCTCCTTCCCCTTGCCACACCTCAGTTCCCCATGCCTGCGGGGGCACAGCTGTGATGCCTCCTGTGGGTGGGCCCCAGTGAGACGCTGCAAGGGAGCCCCCTTTCTGCCCTCGGCACCTCCCACCGAGGAGCCAGGGTAGACGCAGTAAGTGAAGGAGTTGGGCCAGGGAGACTGGCCGCTGGAGGACCTGCTCCTGCCCTCTGCTTTAATATGAAACCTCCCTGGCCTCCGAGGGGCACTCGGGACCCATCAAACCAAGTGAGGAGACCTCTCCTGAGGCCAGCTTATCTTGCTCCTGGGTAGGCATCTTCTATGCCCCTGGTGCCACCACCCCTCAGCCTCCCTGCAGCCCTGCAGGGTGCTGTTCCTCTGTCCCAGTGGCCTCTGTTTTCTGAGCAGGTGTAGGAACATGCACCCGCCAGTCACGGGAGAGGATGGCTTGCCACACTCCTAGCACATCCTGCAATCGGCACCCCGCCTGCTGCCTTGGAAGCCAGTGCCACTGACAAAAATTTGCCTGGCACAAAATTTCCCAAGCAGCACAATGCTCAGGTAGACAGAGGCCCTGAGGACGGTGCAGGCCTGTGGGCTTTTATTTCGGCAGGGCCGGGCTAAGGTCGGCAGAGGGCCGAAATGGGCCTCGGAGTCACGGGGCTGCGTGCTAAAAAGGCAGAGTCCAGGAGACCCCAGACTGCCTCAGAGGCCTGGGTGGCCCCTTGGGGATCACGGGCGTTGGGCCCCCGCAGCCTTAGGCATGAGCAGCACTGGCTCTGGGGGAGCTACTGGGGCCTCCTGCCCATATTCTCCTTGGGAGCTGCTTCCTTGTCAGTATCCCTGCATCCAGCCGCACGGAGCCCCTCCCCACCCCCGCCACCACCTGCCTGTGCTGTCACCAGTGTGTCCCTGGGCAGCACTGGGGCAGACCCAGCCGGCACTCCCTCAGCAGACAGCTGTCAGGATTGACCATTTGCCCAGTGGCAGTAGAGGCAGGCGGGCAGGTGTGGTCAGGACCAGGCATGGCCCTCTGCCGACGGGGTCAAGCCCCCTCCACCACCCCCTGCTGACTGTTGGAGGCGCAGGAGGCCACATTTGTGGTGCCCAGCACAGCGCTGGCCATAAGCCTGCTACACAACACTAGTGATGGACTACAGGGCCTCCCTGGAGTTCCGAGGGCCCCTCGGGAGACAGGCCAGCCAGGGAGACCCAGGGCCACTTCCTCAGGGTCTTGCCAGGGGGTATGGTGTGGCTTCTGTCCCAAAGTGATGGGAGCCACGGGGGGCTCAACAGCTGGGGGAACAGAGTCAGAGGTCAGAGGTCCCCAGATCTGCCGGAACGGCCGGCCAACCCCTCTTGACCGCAGCTTCAGTTGGTTCTAGGGACAGAAGGGCAGGTGGGCCGGCCCTGACTGAGGCCTCAACAGGTTCTGGCCAGGACCCTGGGCTGCCCCCACCATCAGGGAAGGCCACTGAGGGACAGGGAGGAAGAAGGGAAGGCAGGGCTCTGTGGGACAGAGCCTCTGCCCTGGTGAAAAGCTCCTCAGCCACGTTTAGGCCAAGCACAGGCAGGAAACCCAGGGCCTAGGGAGGGGAGAGTCCCTTGCCCACAGCCCCCTGCGTGCTGGCACTGAGCTTGGCAACCACGCCCACCTCCCATTGTGCACCACAGAGCGCCCTCGTGCTCTGTGCAGTGTGGCACCTTGATGCCTCCTCCACCAGGGGCATGTGTGCCCTTCCCTTCTTTCCACCTCACCTCCCAGCTCACTCTCCCTCCCAGGCCCAACGGAGGGCAGGGACCCAGTCCCCTGGCTTGGTTCTGTCCCTCACGGGGCCTCCAGAGTCCCTGCTCATTAATCTAGTTGTTGAGCACAACTCATCAGGCACCTCTGCTGTGCTGGCCACCTTGACTGCCCTGCCTGGAGAGTGTGTGGTCCGTGGGAGAGGCCTCGGCACTCACAGACAGCGCCACCCTGCAGGCAGAAGCCCAGGGCAAGGCTTGGGACAGCTTCAGGGAGGCAGGTGAGGCCTGCTGAGTCCTGAGGAATTGGTTCCTCAAGGCCAAGGGGGGTGCCCTGTAGAACCCTGAGGAGCGGTGCTTGGGTGTGGCGGGGCATGGACTGGGATGTGGGCAGTGTGAGAGGCGGGCACAGACCCAGGAGAGAAAGGCGAGGTCTGGGCCTTATTTTCTGCCCCCTGCCACCCCATAAGCTGTTGACTCCTGGGACATGTCACATTCATCTCCATAGCTCCCCTCTCCCGGCCACCCAGCACCATGAAATTGACCCACCCGTGAGACCAGGGGCTGTGTTCACGGCACATCTGTGCAGGGCAAAGTTCAGATAACAGTCATTGAATGAATTAGCAACTGCCTGTGGGTGCTAAGCCTCCATAGGCAGAGTTTCCAAGAATGGCACCGAAAGTGAGGGTGGACCCAATCACAGAGTGGCTTACAGATCACTGTCACATCCACCGTTCTGCCTGGGCCTTGCAAGAACTATGTGGTAAATACGGTCATCTCCATGTTACACATCCAGAAGCTGACTTTGAGAAGCAAAGGGCCTTCCCCAAGGTCACACAGCTGGCATGTGGAAACTTGTCGCTCTGACTCCATAGCGCATGTCCTTTCTGTCCACCACACAGTGACTCAGACTGTCCTTTAAGGACTTGCCCCAGACCTGGGGCAGCACAAGCAGGCAGTGCCAACCCAAAGGGCAGCAGCGGCTGCGGCTGTTCCTGGGCGTGCTTCTGGCCTGGGCCCCTGCTTCGCCCTGTCAGAGCGCTGGCCAGGCTGCGTGGGGCCCCAGTGGCGCATCCAGCACCCCCTGCAGGGCCTGGCCCAAAGCAGGAGCTCCCCTGGGACAGACCAAAGGTGGGACCTTTTAACCTGTCTGAGGTTTCCCCCACACTCTCCAGCTCCAGCCAGCCCTGCACTTGACCTTCCTCCTCCTTGGCCACCCCCGCCCTTAGGGGTGAGAGCAATCCCCACCAGCTGGAGGAAGCCAGGGCACCTGGGGGTGCAGATCTCACGGCCGGGATCCCCTGCCAAAGCCCTGGCTCTCTCGCCTTGTCTAGCTCACTCATCAGCCTGGGGTTCTGCAGCCCTGGGTTCAAATACCGGCTCCTCCCCAAAGCTGTGTGACCTGAGCACAGCCAGCTTCTAGGGTATGCAACGAGTGTGTAGCCCAGGACCCCACCCTTAGAAGGGCCCATCATGGGTTTCATGTTCTGTCTCTGTCTTGAAAATCTCAGGAATTTTTGAACAAGAGCATTTCATTTTTATTTGGTACTGGGTTTCACAAATGACGTCGTGATTCCTGCCTGGACAGGCAGTGTCACTTCTCCTTGCCTCAGGGGCCTGTCTGCTTCTGCACTGGGGCGTGGGGGCTGCTGTGAGGCCTGCTGAGGCTGGTGGATGGCAGGTGCCTTGTCCACTCTGAAGGGCTGTTTTGTTCCATGATCTCTCCAGGTGGAGAGAGAAGGCCTTTAGACAGAGCCCTGTAGCCCTCATCTAGAGGCTGGGGACAGAGAGACTGGAGGGCTCCCAGGGTCCACAAGGAAATTCTGTCCTCAGGCCCCTGGGCGGAGCTCTTGGAGGCTGCGCTGTGCCCTCCCCCCTTCCCAGTCCCAGGCGCCTGAGTCGCCCTCCTCAAGTGTGTTTCTGGGTGGGCGACATTCCTCATGGGGCCATAATGTCAGCCCCTGGGAAGGGGCAGAGGCTGGGGTGGGACCCAGAGAAGTCCCCTGGGTGAAGGGGAGGAAGACGCAGAGCCCGCCCTAACCTCCCCACCACGCAGAGCGGCCACTGCCGCAGCCTCGCGGCCCTGTTTGCCACTTGTATTTAGAGTGGTCGCGCCACGGCGATGGCGGCCTTCTTCCTCGTCTCTGCGACAACAGCAGCCTAGTACCAGGTCTTGGCCTGTAATCCTAGGGAACAGGAGAGGTGAGGCTGTTTTTTGAGGCTCTCAGAGATGGGGGACCAGGGTGATGCCCAGGCTGGTTGCCATGGAAGCAGGGGCCTCAGCAGCAGCAGAGCCCCTGCTTGGAAACTCCAGGGACGAGGTGCTTGGCCCTACCAGGCCCGCCCGTCCTGTCGCTGTAGACTTGGGTCCCAGCCCCCACTTCAGCCCAGAGCACCTAGGGCAGCTTCATGGCTGCTCCCTGTACCCGGCTTGCATTTACAGTGAACATCTCAAAACCTCACATGACTGAGGTGGGCACCGCCGAAGCAGCCATCAGTGTGTTGAGGAGGGATGGAGGCCCTCCAGACTTGGAGTCTGTTCCTGCCCCACAGCGGGAAGAGCTGAGGGCGGGCCCAGGACAGACTGCTCCCTCCACTCCTCTCCACCCTTCCCGCCTCCACCCTCCTCCCCTGGCAGAGCACATCCCGGCGACTGCTGGCTCCCAGCACTCTTACACGAGCCCGACGTGGGCACAGTTCTCTGGCTGCCCAGGGTAAGGCAGTGGTCTGGAGGAGGGACCGTGGGAGGCAGTGACAGTCACAGGAGGACAGTGGCAGCCTGGCCACAGTCAGCGTAGGGACTAGAGTTGGGAAGTGCTGGGGAAACAGCAGGCCCAGGCTCTGGTCCCAGGGGAAGGGGCTCCTCGTCTTCAGCTTGGGGCAGATGGGGGTGGCATTCCTGCCCACAGAGAGCACTGGAGGAGGAGCTGCTAGGGGAGGATGAAGAGTCCAATGGCACGTGCTTGGTGTTGGGCCCTGAGCTGCAAGGTGGGTCCCTGCCTGCAAGGAGCCCAGGGGGTTAGACTCAGAAGAAGCAAGCCCCCTCCGGTTCCTGATGCTTCACACCATGTCCTCCTCAGGAAAGTGGAGGGCCTGGCCCCTGGTGACCATGTGGCCCGTGCTGGGGAGCAGGATGGTCAGCACCCAAGAACAGCCCCTAAGGGACTAAGAGCCTGTGTTCAAAGCCTAATGTTTACAAACCAGCCGTGGACGGAGGCAGCTCAGGAAGACTCAAGCTGCCTGTTCCAGAGATCGGGTAGCCTTTGAGGTGGAGCTTCCAAGTCCCATTAGGGGCTTTAGGGAAGAGAACGACCTCTGGGATTCTTGGAGTCTGTTTGGCCGGATCTGTTTCTCAGAGTCACAGCCCCCAGCGCCTGCACCACACCTCACTTCCACCTCTGCGGAGACCCAGTGCCCAGCCCCGAGTTTTCAGTGCCTGTCTCCCCCACCCTCTCACCTACCATGTTCCCCCATCTCTCCAAGGCCTGAGCCTTAATTACCTCCACCTGGAAAACAGGCATGTTCTCTGCCCCCCTTTCTAGAGAGGCGCTCTCACAGGAAAAGCTGAGAAGGCAGGAGGGGGAACCCATTGGCTCCTTGATTCGGGGCTGAGAGGCAGGAGTTCCCTCTCTGGTTGTCAGCCCAGGGAGGAAACTAACATCTATCGGGCAGCTACTGTGTGCCAGGACCCAAGCCAGGCGCTTCTAAGCGGGTTGATTTGACCCTCACCTCTGCCTTGGAAGAGAAGGCTCGTCATTTCCAGTGTGAGTGCTGGGGTACAGCCCCGGGGTAGCTGCCAGGGTCGCTCTGTGAGTGACAGAGCTGGGACTCATGCCTGTCTGGGGCTGCAGGGGGCTCCTTTGTAGGTGGGCTCCAAACCAGACCTTGAAGGATGAGCAGGAAGGCGTCGTCCAAACCCTGGAACCAGCACACTACCATGGCAGGAGGTGGGAGGGCAAAAGACTGGTTCACAAAAACCGCCCATGCCCAGCGGAGGTCCAGGATTTGAGGAGACATACAGAAGGAGCCAGGAAGGATGGCGGGATCAAGGCCACCCACCCTCCCCTGGGAGCTGCGGCTCACCCTGCGGTGGCAATGGCTTAGCCGTGAGCATGAGGAGGATGCCCACCACTGCAGCCCTGCAGAATCTCAGATGCACGCTCACTCGCACACACACACACACACACACACACACACACACAGGGAATGTGAGGTTTCTTTCTCCCCCTGCACACCCCTACAAGGTGAATTTCAAAGGAAAGGCACCATGCATTTGATTTAATTGGCCGCAGGGAGTCCTGACAGCTCAGGGTATATATTAATTTATTCTTCCATCCTGCAGAAACACAGACCCCACAGCACAGGAACAGAGGAAACCCATTAGGGACACCCTTCAGGGAGAAGGCACACCAGGGCCAGGAGTCCAGGTGACGCCAGCGAAGGCAGGCAGGGGAATCCAGGTTATGAGAGATGGGCGCCCACTGGTTCTCCGCCTCCTAGCAGCAAAGCGGAGAGGGAAGCCCACACAGCCACAGTTTCCACAAGTGGAAAGCCTGCCAGATGCTCGGGAAGAAACCCAGGTGGCAGAGATCAGAGGCCTGGCTGAGCCCCCGGCACCCTGGTGCGCCAGCTCTGCCAGCCCCTTCTCCAGGCCTGGGGAGGATCACTTACACGGCACGACGGCTTCAGTGACCTCCGTTATGCCCCAAGCCACTCTAGCCCCTTTGAATTTTGCAAAAAAAAAAAAAAAAAAGAAAGCACTAGGCAAGCTTCAAGTGGACAAAAACCAGATGCCTTTGTCATATCATTCACTGAGAACAGATGTTGGGCTGAAAGCCTCATCATAGTGATGGATGGCGTGCGGGCCCTGAGAACCCCTACCTCGGCTCCCTGGCCAGGGCCACAAGCCACTCCATACTGAGATGCATTTGGGGGCTCTCATTGCCTCCAAGTAACCTCTAGCCTGGACTTGGAGTCTGAGTCCAGGAAGGTCAAAGTTTGAGAAATCTGGCCCTGGGAAGTTAAATACAGCCAGACCAGTCTGGACCCAGATAGTAATTTTGACCCTGTTGGCAGCAGCCGCTACATAAGCACAGCCTCTGCAGTTTGCAGACAGTGTACTCATCCTCATCACATGGCCCCAGAGGAATGGTGTCATTCACCCATTTCACGCATGGGGAGCTTGAGGCTCAGAGAGGCCACGCAGCTTCCCTAGAGCCCCACAGCCAGAGGGTATATCAGAGCCAGAGCTTGAACCCAGGTCTCCTGTCTCATAGAAGATCTCTCCCCAGATGGGGAAAGGTGGTGGCTTCTACCCAAGGAGACTGAGATCTCTGTCTCTTTCCCTCCGCAGAGACATGTGCGGTCAATAACGGAGGCTGTGACCGGACTTGCAAGGACACGGCCACTGGCGTGCGATGCAGCTGCCCTGTTGGATTCACACTGCAGCCGGATGGGAAGACGTGCAAAGGTCAGCATGTGGAGTCGTGTGGGCGCCCCTGCCTGTACCGGCCTGGCCAAGGGCTTCCGTGTGCTTGCACAGCTGGGCCCAGGGCTAGCCTGGATGAGGCCATGTGTGGCTGCAGGAAAGGACACGCAGAAATCATTTGCATTGCTGTTGGAGAGGCTAGGAAGAGGGAGGGCCGGCCAGCAGCAGGGTCCCCAGCAGGGTTCGAGAGAACAGGGGTCCCACGGCACATCTGCAGTTCCTGGGCCAAAAAGACAGGGATGTCAGAGAATGTGGCTGCACACTGGGTTAAACAGTTAAGCTAGCGTCTCTCCTGTGGGGTGTCCCGGGCCCTCAGTGATAGTGTGGCTTCCCAAGACGGGTGGAATGTGGCGCCTTTCTGAACCCCTTGACCTTTGATTGCAGTGGGTCTGGCAGAGTTGGTGGGGACAGTCTGGTGCAGGGCCATTTGGGACATGCAGGTCTACTCAGGCCAGGAAAAATAAGGACACCGTGTGTCACTACTAGAGGAGCAAGGCTGGGGGGATCCCATCTGAAAAAATAAGGACTTCAGGACTTCTGCTCGACATTAGAAAAGGAGGAATCGGGAGGATCTGGGGGTGATGTGGCTGAAGGAAGGAGGGACAGGGCTGGGCTGCCGGTGGCTGGTGGCGAGGGAGGGCAGAGGTGTATCTTCCCACTTGTCCTTAGTCACCCCATAAAGACTTCCTGAGTGCCTCCTGGGTTGAGGGGCCTCTCCGGAAACAGGAAAGCTGGGGAGCTGGGAGAGGAGAGCTGGCTGCACTCTCCAGACAGGCACTGGGGAGGGAATAGACCAGCCCTGCAGCTCAGGAGGTCCAGCTACCCCAAAGGTCGGACGGAGCCCTGAGAAGCTGTGGGACTGGGGCAGGGTGTCAGACCTCATTGCCAGAGCCTCTGTGCAGAAGGGTGAGGGGCAGCCACTCTGTGCTCCCGGCATGGCACCAGACCACCCTCCAAAGCCCCCCAGCTCTGGGCAGTCCTCCAACTCTTTGCCAGGAAGGGAGAGCCTAGAGAGCAGGGCGTGGAGGGGAGAGGAGCTGGCACTTCCAAGGTCCAGTCGGGCAATATGTTGAAGGTGGAGGTTAGGGTGACCTTAAAGAGTCCCAGGCAGGCTTTTTCGAAGCCCGTAAAAATAAATGTGTTTTTGTACAGTGTATGACTTCTTCCTGCCAACTTGCTGGGAAGAACCCAGTGACTACTGACAGAAATAACAGTGCTTCCGCCTGTTTATTTGAAAATAAAGCCCTCCTGTGGCCGCCACGCGGCCTGTTAATAGCTTTGGTGCGTTCCTGGCAGGCAAGTGGGCAGGTGGGTGGCTTCTGGGTCCTTGCCACATGACTCAGTGCCAAGAGTGACTGACCGAGGAAGCCCAAGGTCTGCGCAGATCTGGGCATCTTCACAGCCTGGTGGTGGCACAGCCTGCCAGCATTTGCCTTCAGAGGGCCAGAGGCTCAAGCAGAGCTTAATTCCTTGGGCAAGGCCAGGGCTGCTGGAATGGGGTCTGGAGGCCAGGAGCCACCCTGTCCGGGCCAGAGAGGGGCATGGGCGGGCATGTGGCTCAAGAGGGAGCTACTGGCATGGGGACTGCCACCACTGCCCCTGCCCATCCTCGGTAGCCCAAGGGACACTCGTTTCCTCCCACTCTGATTGTGGCTCTGAGGTAGGGTGGTGCTAAGGAGTGCTGTCCACAGCCCCAAGGCCACCCCCAATCCCCACCCCGACAACCTTTCCTTTGCTCTTGAAACGGTCGGAGCCCTTTCACCAGGACTGCCCCACTCGGCCCTTTGGCCAAACCCCCTCCATGGATGCCAAGCCCTGGGCCTGTGGCCGCACTCAGAGCCCTAGGGCCCTGGCTCCCGCTGGCCGAGGTCAGAGGTCATGTCACTCGCTCACGGGACAGGTGTGTTTTCTGGGCTCCTGCCATAGGCAGGTTCCAGTGAGACCGGATGGATAAAAGAGATGGTTCCCACCTGTAGAGGTCCTCTGCTGAGTGTAGAAGACAGGTTTTCATTTGGAAAACCACTAAGGTCATTGAGCATTACAAATCGTTAGCATCTCTTCCTCTGGTGGCTGCAGAAGGCCTGTCTTTAGGTTCAAATGGTGCTGGCTGAGACCTGGCTCCTGCATGTGACCTCATCTGTAAAATGGGAGCCCTGCCCTGTGCGTGGTGTCGGGTAGAGAAGTTCAGCGTGGCAGGAGGTGGAGGGTGGGGGCAGGGAGGGCTGAGGGGAAGGGGCGTTTATCAGGCGATGGCAGGGGCAGGGAAGCATTTCCAGCACTGTGACTGTTGCCAGAGGCCTATGGGTTCAAGGACCTGGGACTGGGAAGGACGCAAAGGATTCGGGCCAGATGGCGCAGGGCCGGGGGCCACCCTGCAAGCCTGGCCGGGTCCCGGACAGCACCAGGCAGGGTAGGCTGGTACCAACTATGCATTTTGAACTGATCCCTGGCCATGGCGGGGTCATGGTTGGGTCTGGAAGAGCAGCCAAGACCAGCTGCTGTCACTCAGGCTCAAGGTGGCAGTACCAAGGCAGGACTGGCAGCAGACATGGAGAAGGCAGAGACTAGACATGTCCATAGATGCCCACATTTAAGCGCCCAGGGACTGGCCTAGAACTGCCCCCAGGACCACTTCAGGGAGCCCGAAAGTGCAGCTGGAGCCTGCACCTCCCTCAGGGACACACCGCTTTTCCTGACATCTTCCTGGATGTCTGGGAGAACCCCCACCTTCCGCCTGTTTCCTCTCCTCCCTCGGCAGTGCCCTGGGCCAGGCAGGCCACAGCCAGGGCTTTTACCCAAGTGGTGGCCTCGAGTGCCCACCATCTGGCCAGCCCCTGCCAGCAGCTGGCCCTCCCTGCTGGGCACTCCAGGATGGTGCCAGCCCATGACCCCGTGCCTCCCTGTGCTTCCACCCCAGAGCCCTCCCCTGCATCGCCCCCCATATGAGATGGGCAGGAGGAAGCCAGAACCAGGGTCCCATGTGTCCCTACAGCTCACCCCATCATCCTGCCCCGTGCACACGCTCTCGAGCTCCCACCCTGGGTGCTGCACCCAAATAGTCCCCTTGATGGCCCAAGGCCCCTCTCATCCCTCAGCCCTCAGACCCTCTCCATTGTCTGGAATCACCCTGACCCATTCATTCCTTCAGTGAGCGTTCCTAGACACTCACTCATGCTGGGCCCTGGGGCGACAAACAGGAACAGAAACCCCAAGTCTGTGTCCCAAGGCCCTCTCATGCCCCCAAAGGCAGGTTCCATGAAGATGGAGCTGCTGGCTCTGGAAAGAACACTGGGAAAGGCTTTCTGGAAAGGCCATTTTTCCCAGGACTGAGGTCAGCAGGTGAGAGGGAACTGCGGCTATACTGCGTGCAGTCCCTGGAGTCCAGGCTGCCAGGGCAGGAGCCGAGCAGGCAGGAGAGAAAAGGCAAGGCAGCCTGGCTGGGCTGGAAGGGATGCGCCGGGAGCCTCTGCAGAGCCAAGGCCCGTATCTTAGCAGACTCAGGGGCCTCAGAATGCTACCCTGCAGGCAGAGACAGCCAGATGTGTGTGTGGAAGGTGGTGCTGGCTGCCTGGTGGGACAGAGGGGTGGGAACCCAGGGAGGAGTGGCAGGGGAGAGAGGCAGAGAAGTGGCACCCCAGGGGCTCACCGGAACAGAGGCCCAGGGGCCCCATGAGCCCCGCACCCCCTTCACTATATCCTGAGATAGTGTGAGGAGGTGGCGTCCCTCCACCCTGACCCCCAGGCAGCCAGCTACGCCAGCCTGGGCCTCAGGCAAACATGCCTCCCTCTGCCTGTCTGGTTGCTATGACAGCCCCTTAGCAGACAGGCCCAGATGGGGCAGGGGATAGGGCTGGGGGTTCTGGAAGGCCCCAGACGCTACTGAGGAGGCGGGAGTGGTGAGAATGATCATGTGCTGTCCCTGTCTGCTCAGCAGCCTTAGCTCACTTCAGTTTGCTAAGGATGCTGGGAGAGCAATGCTAGGAGAGGCACCATTTAGCAGCCTGGTTAGCAGATGGAACCCCGAGGCTCAGAGAAGTGCCTTTCCCTGCCCGACATCGCACAGCCAACTGAGGCAAAGCCAAGGTGGGCCTCTGTCCTCCTACCTGAGGCTTTTAGCTGGCAGTTCCCCCACCTCCTGTAATCCCGGGGCTGGAGGGGAAGGGAACGAGAGAGGTGCCCAAGCGTCTGCCCCGGACCAGGCGCAGCTGGGCTTAGCATCTCTTACTCTGGTGGCAGCAGAAAGCCTGTCTTTGGGTTCAGATGGTGCTGGCTAAGACCCGGCTCCTGCATTGACCTCATCTGAATGGGAGCCCTGCTCTCTGGGTTATTTTGAAGGTCACACAATATGTTACAGAAAGTGCCTGGCATGTCCCTCCCCAAGGCTCCTAGAGCCACTTGGGCATCTCATCCCCACACTCGTCTAATATCCTTGACCAGAGACCCGACCTCTAACGCCCTTGACCAGAGACTCGACCTCTAACATCCTTGACCAGAGACTTGACCTCTAATATCCTTGTGTTGTCATCGGTGGGGAACGTTCCCTGGGAACACTGCTTGAGGACTTTGGGCAGGCATCCAGTCCCGCCTGTTTGGTTTGAGGGAAAAAAAGTGAGAGCAACACAGGCTGGCCTGAGGTCAGAGTCGCAGTGCCAGGAACATGTTGCCTCTACAGGGCTCCGTGTCCCTGGAAAGTGGGGGCAGGCTTACCTTCCACACGAGGTGGTGCCAGCTACACAGGACGGGGCCCTCGGGCACCTGGCCCAGCAACCACGCCCAGGACAGGCTCTGCAGATGCTGGAACCTGCATCTGGCAGGTCTGCTGAGCGGGGGCCCGTGACCCACAGGGAGCTGCACCTCCCCTTGTCCCTCCTGGATGGGCCTCTTCCACGGCTTCCTTTCTGCTCCTTCAAGTCAGGGTGAGACCACCGTCCTGAAAGCCAGCCCTGAGGATTTTTGTAAGCCACACTGCAGTATAGAAATAAAACCTCTTATTTGTGTTACTCTTTGCTAGAGAGGGTCTAGAAGGTTTGGGGGCCTGGAGGTGGGGACCCAGGAGGAATTTGGGAGTAGCTGAGACTGTGTCCCTTGGAGAAGAGGCCCCTACGTGGGATTGGGCCAGGCGACCTTCAGAGCATGCTACAGCTCATTCACTGCCAAGCACAGAAGCAGCGGTCAAACAGGCGAGGAACCAGGCTGGGAAAGGGGAGCACCGCCGTGCTGCACGGCCCAGCTCTCACTTACCTTCTGAAGCCTCTTGAAGTGGATGCTCTCCCTCTCTAAGCCTCAGTTACTCCTCAAATAGAGGCAAAAATGCCGACTTTTTGAAAAAAGCGTCTTGAGCGCTGACCAAACACTGTCACCGTGGGAATGTTGCTTCACCTCATCCTCATGATGTCCTTCAGAGCGGGTGCACTTCCTGTCCTTGCTCTGCAGACAAGAGGCCAAGGCTCAGGGGTTCAGGGCTTGCTGAGGTAACCAGAGGTGGTGCCTGCCTGCTCCAGCCTCCCTGCCGGCCAGGCAGCCACCCTGAACACGCAGATGAGAGGACATGGGAGCGTCATCATCCCTACTTCCTTGCCGGGCACAGCAGCCATCAGTTCTCTCTACTCAGTGTCGGGCGTACCAGGCTCGCCAGGTCTCAGGGGAAGCAGAGAAGCTTGGGGAGCTGGCCCTTCGCAGTAAAACCCAGCCCCTGCCCCAACCCCTGCGAGATAGGGCCCCCACTCCTCTGTCCAGCTGGGGAGCCAGCAGCCAGCCTGGGCAGTGGGCACCGGGCAAGTCAGGACGGTGTCATCCCCCTGCTGGTCACACAAGTTCATTCTCCTGGCTCACCCCTCCCTTCCGCTTGGCTCCCACAGACATCAACGAGTGCCTGGTCAACAACGGGGGCTGCGACCACTTCTGCCGCAACACCGTGGGCAGCTTCGAGTGCAGCTGCCGGAAGGGCTACAAGCTGCTCACCGACGAGCGCACCTGCCAGGGTGAGCCCCTGCCGCGCCCCAGGCGGCCCTCAGACCAGCAGGGTCGCATCTCTTCCGCTCCTGGGCTCCTAGGAGGGATGGGGAGTGCTGATGGGGCTTGACCTGAGGGAAACAGGGTCCTTTATGACTCTAGGGGCCATCAGTCCAATCTGTTCCTTTTGTTGATGAGAAACTGAGGCCTGGGAAGGTTTCAGCACAGCCGGGAGGCCAAGCTCATCAGCTCACCCCGCCCCTCCCCTCCCAGGTGGCCCACGGGCCTCCCTATGGCTAACCCCTCTGGCTTCAGAGGTGGGATGCTGCCATCTGTTGGAAGGCGCTGCACATTGCAGGCAGGCGCTCGAACAATTGTCAGGGTCTGGGCACCTGCTGGGAACAAGGATGGTAAAGAAGGGTCTGGCAGAAGCCAAGAATCCCGGCCCAGGACAAGTCTAGTGGGATCCAGGATGCATCAGGACCCCAGAGGCTGGGCAGTGCAGAGCGGGGTCACGGATGGTTACGGGGAGGGTCTGTTGGTGAGATGCTTGAGGGCTGAATAGGAATTTTCCAGGAGGAGGGAGGGAGGTAAAGCCATCCAGGAGATGGCACTGCTGTGGCCTGAGGAGGTGTCAGGGAACACAGGGAACTTGGTGGGGCCAGATGAGACCATGAGGAAGGAGACGGATGCCCTGTGGGACCCACATTGGGAGAAAGCTCGAGTGGGGGCGCCCAAGTGGCAAGGCAGGGACTCTGTTTTCCCCACAATTGCCCAGCTGGGGTCGGGTAACTCTCTGCCTGCAGGGTGCTGACAGTAGTGGGCGGCATATGGCCTCATCTGGGCACCAGGCTGCGCTTCTGCCTGTCAGTGCCGCTCAGGGGCTGCCCCAGGTCAGCGTGGGGCCCTGAGGGGCGAGGGCTGTGGTCCTGAAAGGCCCCTGAGGACGGTGAGTGCAGGAGCTGGTGGGAGTGAGACCAGGGCCGGCCGGCCTCAGAATCACTGCGTGCCCGGGGCCAGCCACTCCCTCCTCAGGCTTGGCCTCTTCGTTCCTGGCCGGGCACCCTGGCCCTGTCTTCCCCTTGGGGCCTGAGGGCTGGTTAGGAGCATAGCGTCTGTCCAGGCCCATCAGGGTTCCTCTGACTTTGACTTTGTTTTTCTATTGGCCTTGCCAAGTTCTGCAGAGGGCTGAGGAGAGCCCTTGACTTTGCACCCCAGCTGCCCCTGAGGGAGGCAGGGGCTGTCGAGGAGGAGGTGAGATCGTTTTTGAGGTCCTGTCCTCACCCGCCCCACCCCACCCGTATCTCTTCCCACCCCCTTCCGGACTCATTTCTCCGAGGCCTTGGGCTCTGGGCTCCACAGGTCTAGCAGGGAGGGGCCCATGCTCCTTTGCTTGGTGCTCAGGAGACCCCAGACACCTCCCCAGTCCCCCTTGGGCTCCACCCAAGAGAACCCGTCAGGGTGAGCCCCTGGCCGTGCCCTGGGCAGCCCTCGGGCCCATTGGAATCAGTGCCCCTTCCCCTCCTGGGCTTCTGCAGGCTCCTAGGAGGGGAGGGGAGTTGGGATGGGGCTGGGCACAAGGGAACAGGTGCATCCCGGGGGCCCCATGCTCCCACCTCCTAGCGGCTGCCTGGAGCACCCATCCTCCACATTCATTCCCTCATTCCAGGCTGGTCCCATCCGTCAGATTCTAGCCCAGGTGTCACGAGCACCAGGAGGTCCCAGATCCTCTCTGGGAGGAAGCACACTCGCCTTCGAGCACCCACACACAATTTCTTCCTTGTGTTAGTGTTTCTGGGGGTTTTTGTTGTTTTGTTTTTCTGAGGCGAAGTCTCAGAAAAAAACACTGAACTCCAGCCTGGCTCTCTTGCCAGGCTGGAGTGCAGTGCACCATCTCTGCTCACTACAACCTCCCCCTCCTGGGTTCAAGCGAGTCTCCTGCCTCAGCCTCCCATATAGCTGGTACTACAGGCGCGCACTACCACGCCTTGCTAATTTTTGTGTTTTTAGTAGAGACGGAGTTTCACTGTGTTGGCCAGGATGGTCTCGATCTCCTGACCTTGTGATCCCCTGCCTCGGCCTCCCAAAGTGCTGGGATTACAAATGTGAGCCACCGCACCCGGCTGTTAGTGTTTTTATAAATATGCATATATTACAAATATGTGTGAAATTACATAAGCTAATGTTTTCAAAGAACGAACTCTTAACTGCTATGCCCAAGGAGGGGCAGGTTGGTGTCTGTTTTGCCTTCAGGGGTCCCCATCAACTCTCCCATAAAAGCCATTTTTCTCAGAATTTATGGTCAGGACAGATTTGTCTCCAGTCAACATGATGGGTCATTTTTTCCTTTCCAGGAACAAACACCCCATGACCTTCCCTCTTTCCCTTTTTACCTTGGCTGCCAGGAAGCTTGTCATCACCTTTCATATACTGTCAGAGCTTACTTTTTAACCTTTATGGGTAGCATATCTCCTCTTCTCCTTTTTTTACTTGTGCTGTTTCCCTTATTTTCTCAATAAACCTCATGAGATGATGGGGAAACATGCTTTGGTCAGCATCCAAGAGGCCTAGGTTTATGTCCCAGGTCAGCTGCCTCCTTGGGGCCCTGGGGCCAGCCGCAGTCAGTTTCCTGCAGGTGTGGATTGAATGGCTCGCTCCCTCTCCCAATCAGAGTTGACTGCGAGATAGTGAAATGGCAGCGACTGAACATCATCCCTTCCATTTACAATGTTTCTGCCCTGCTGATCTCCAGAAAAGATGTGAGGCGGCTCCTAACCCAGAAACCGGAGGCTAATGGAGACCAGTGGGAAACAGAGCAGCAACAGGAGCCTCCCGTTTCCCGTGGGTTTTGCTGTGCTGCACCTCGGCCCAGGGACCGTGTCCGCAGATGTGCCTTGAGTGGCTGAGAGTGACAGGCCGTGCCCACCCACCTCTCCCTCAAACTCCTCCCCCAACTTTGTCTCCCTGTGGCCACGCAGACATCGACGAGTGCTCCTTCGAGCGGACCTGTGACCACGTCTGCACCAACTCCCCGGGCAGCTTCCAGTGCCTGTGTCACCGCGGCTACATCCTCTACGGGACGACCCACTGCGGAGGTCTGCAGCCTGCCCGCCAGGGCCACCTTCCCCCCGAGGCACGCGCCCGGCCGCATGGCCACCTACACTGCACCCCGCATCCCAACCCTGCCTTCAACCCTGGGGGCCTGGGGCCTAAGGACAGGGGCTGCCAGGCAGACGGGCTCAGCCAAGGGCAAGTGGGGCCGGGGTGGGGGCCAGGGGAGCGGGGACAGTTAGAGATGGGGGGTAGGTCTCTGCTGGTGCTAGGCCTTGGCCAGATGGGTACAGGCTTGGAAACCACATTTACTAGATAACCCGGGCCAGGGGCGGGGGCGGCCAATACGTGGAAATCCTGGCTCGTTCCAGGGGAGAGGCTCACAGCAGAGAAGGGCAGAGTACAGGGGCAATTCAGGATCCTCAAGGGGAAGTGTTTGGAGGGGGTGGGGAGGCACTCCAGAGGGGTCTGCATGAGAAGGCAATGGGCAGAAGGACAGAGGCAGCCGCAGGGCTGGAGCCCACAGGAGGAGGGAGCTCCGAGGAAGAGGCAGACGGCGGTCAGGGCTGCGCCACCCCACGATGCAGGCTTTGTGAGCCCGCAGGGGACTTGGGGGTTTATTCCCAGTCAGATGAGAAGCCCATGGAGGATTTAAGCAGGGGTGTGATATGGTCAAGTTCATGGAACTAGATGCCCTAGTGGCCACATGGACAGGAGAGTGGAATCCAGGGTCCCCATGGGAAGACAGCTCCAGGCAGAGGAGCACGTGCTGCTGTAGCTGCAGTGGGGTGGGCAGACGGAACGAAGAGGAAGGTTCTAGATGTATTTAGGAGCCAAAGGCAGGTTGCTGGGACTTGGTGTTATATGGGCATGGTGGGTGAGGACGGGGAAGCCAAGGGTGGTCCCCATGTCTCTTCCTGTTCGGTGACTCGGGGGTAGCCACAGTCACGATGCCAGGCAGCGTGAAGGTCAGACAGGGTCAGGCAAAAATGTGATCAGGACACGGCTGGTGCTTGGGCTTCTGGAGGTGGGCTACAGATGCTTCTGGAAAGACTCTCAGAAACCTGGGCACCCTTCCCTGGGCCTGGCAGTGCAGGCAACTCAAGAACTAACAGAATGTGGCCAGCCCCTCTCTCCCAGCTTCCTCCCAGCTTTTGGTCAGGGTAGGAAGGGCCTTAGCAATGACTTATTTCACGCTGGTGTCTGCTGTACCGGACGGACCTGGGGCTAGAAAAGGGCTTGTGCCGAGTCCCACAGTAAAACCACTTTCACAGTCCCGGGAGCAGCGCTCCTTCCCTGCGCCACAAAACCTGGCTGCGTGGAAACTTCAGTCGTGTGCCACTGTCTCTGCCTCCCAGCCTAGGGTGCAGCTGCTTGGGTTCAGAAAACGGCCGAGATTCCTGGGGGAAGGGCCGCTGGGGTCTGCGAGGAGCTTTATACACCCACACGCATGTGCACATGTGGCGTGTGCACTGCTCCTCTGCGTCCCGTGAAGCTGTCCGACTCAGTGGGGTCAGGAGATTCTCGACCCTCTTGCCCCGGGTGGTCCCTTCCCCTGCCAGCCGCCCCCCTGCCCTTACGCCCACTGTGCTTCCAGATGTGGACGAGTGCAGCATGGACAACGGGAGCTGTGGCCAGGGCTGCGTCAATACCAAGGGCAGCTACGAGTGTTTCTGTCCCCCGGGGAGGCGGCTCCACTGGAACCGGAAGGACTGCATGGGTAGGTGGCCACCCTATGCTGGCTCCTTCCCTGCACCCAGGCTTGGATGGGAGGGGCGGCGGCTTTTCGGAGGTGAGGGTGAGCGGGCAGCCCCTCTCTTTCCTCTAGGCCCCGCGTTCCCAGGCAGGGGTTCTCTGCTGCTGGGCTATGGCTGATGGGAATGAGGACTTGCAGAAGAGGAGGGTCCCAGGTGGCAGAGCATGCGAGTGTCAGCCAGAGACACAGCAACAGGGGCCTGCAGTGCAGAGGAGAGTGCAGAGGAGATCTGGGGGTCCACGTGCAGCCCCAGCCTGGGGCGAGGCACCCTGCTGATGTCTCTGTGGGGCCGGAAGCTTAGAGGGCGTGGATGTGGCGACCTCTCCTCTCAAAGCTTCCCCTTGCTGCTGAGGAAGCTGAGGGGGAGGAGGACTGGTTATCGGGGTGCAGTAGCCTCCGTGGGGCACATTTGTGGGGATGTGGCAGTGCCTCCAAGAAAGCCCAAGCTCTGTGCACCCTCTGCAGGCGAGCCCCCGGCACTGGGTGCCCCGAGGCTGAGTTCTGGGGGGGCCCCTGCGTTCCCTGGTTCCCTGTACACGGGGCCCTGTCTGGGTGCTGGGGCTATGGACCTGCCCCCTTGGAACCTCCGCTCCAGGTCCCTGCCCTGCCACACTCTAACGTCCCCAGGGCAGCCAAAGTGAGCCTTTTACATTTAAGTTAGAACGTCCCTCTCAGCTCAGAAACCACCGCCCTCCCCAACTCCTTTGACTCTGAATCAAAGCCACAGTGCTTGGAATGGCCCACAGGCTGCTGCCACCTGGCGGGATTGCCCTCTGCTGTCCCCCTGGCTCACTTCACGCCAGCCTCACTGACCTCACAGGCCTCCACCAGCCCTCGGCCCGAGGCTGTGCCCTTCTCTTGGCCTGGAGAGCCCTCCCCCAGCACTCCTCACTCCTCCCTTGCTGTGGGGGTCGGTGGGTGATGCCTGCCCCATCACCCGCCAGAGCTGCAGCCTCGGCCACTTCCGCACCCATCTGGGCCCGCTTTGCTTCCAGCTTTCTTCCCCCACATCACACCCCTGCCACCAGAAGTGACGTGCACTTTCCAGGTTCGTGTTGGTTTGTGTCTATCTGTCTGCCCGTCTCTCTCTCTGTCCTCACGAGAATGTAAGCTTTACACGGTTGAACAGGTCTTGGTGGCCTGTCCCATTCACTGCTGGAGCCCCAGCAGCTGGAACAGACCCTGACAGTCATAGACACGCAGTAAATATCTGCTGGATGAATGAACAGATTGACAAATACAGGCCATCACTTCAGATCTAAAATCAAAATGCTGAGTTTGTCACATGCTTCTGGAAGGAACTGCTCTGCTGTTCTGCAGAGTCACTGAACAAAGTCTCCTGCTGCTCTCATGTGGAGTTTGGGAAAAAGCTTGTTTGGGGTTGTTCTGATGGCAGAGGCGGCATTAGGGGATGTCTGTCTTAGAAGCACAGGAAGGATGTGGTGCCTTCAGATTTCTGCAGGAAAGCATTGCCCACTGAGGATGTCAGGGTCACAGCTCCATGGTGAGCAGGTTTATGCAGACCTGCCTCCAAAGTCCAGGGAAACTCAGTGGCGGAAGAAAGAGGCTGACACACTGGGTTTCTCAGAAAGAAACATTTGGCCGGGCGTGGTGGCTCACACCTGTAATCCCAGCACTTTGGGAGGCCGAGTTGGGCAGATCATCTGCGTTCAGGAGTTTGAAACCAACCTGGGCAACATGGCAAAACCCCATCTCTACTAAAACATACAGAAATTAGCCGGACATAGTGGCACATGCCTGTAGTCCCAGCTACTCTGGAGACTGAGGTAGGAGAATCACTTGAACCGAGGAGGCAGAGGTTGTAGTAAGCTGAAATCACACCACTGCACTCCAGCCTGGGTGACAGAGTGAAACTCCATCAAAAAAAAAAAAAAAAAAAATTTAATATTACCCTCCAGACACAGGGCTTCTATACCGTGAGGAAGGAATACAGAGGACAATTGAAGTCAACTGTCAGGGAAAGGCAAGGAGTTGCCTAAGGGCAGGATTTATGGGCTAACATCAAGTTTGTTTTGACCTCAGGGCAGGATTTACAGTAAATATGTGAAAGTAGAAATCTTAGAGGCATTCTCAAAATAGGTTAATCAGAAGTCAACGTGGCAAATTAGCATCCAGGATGGAGTTGCTTTGGCTTCCACAGTCATACACTTTGAACAATCTAATAGCCCCACAGAACAGTTAGCCTTGATCCTGGGGCGGCAGTGGTGAGCCGGATCTTCATATAAGGTGTGTGATCTAGCTGGGCGTGGTAGGCACACCTGTAACCCCAGTTCCTCCGGAGGCTGACGCCGGAGGATCACTTAAACCCAAGAGTTCAAGACCTGCCTGGGTAACGTAAGACCTTGCCTCAAAGGAAAAAAAAAAAAGAGGGCTGAACACAGTGGCTTATTCCTGTAATCACAGCACTTAGGGAGGGCAAGGTAAGCGGATTGCTTGAGCCCAGGAGTTAAAGACCAGCCTGGGTAACACAGGGAGACCCTGTATCTACAAAAAATTTTTAAAAGTTAACAGGGGGCAGGGTGCGGTGGCTCACGCCTGTAATCCTAGCACTTTGGGAGGCCGAGGTGGGTGGATCACCTGAGGTCAGGAGTTCAAGACCAGCCTGGCCATCAGGGTGAAACCCCATCTAAAAAAAAAAAAAAAAGTTAACAGGATGTGATCCTAACTACTCAGGAGGCGGAGGTGGAGGAATCGCTCGAGCTCAGGAGATGAAGGCAGCCATGATCACGCCACTGTACTCCAGCCTGGGGGTGACAGAGAGACCCTGTCTCAAAAAAAAAAGAGAGGTGTGATCAACCTTAGTAGAGCTGTAGGCATATTACATGGGTGATGGTGTGATAAAAAGATACATTGCAAGAAAAGCTGAATCCACCTCTCCCAGTACTAGGGCCTTTTCCTTTTTTATGCATTTTCTAAAAACAATATTATAATTTTTTTTTTCTGGAGTTAGAATCATGCTCTGTCACCCAGGCTGGAGTGCGATGGCACCATCTTGGCTTACTGCAACCTCCACCTCCCAGGTTCAAGTGATTCTCCTGCCTCAGCCTCCCGAATAGCTGGGATTACAGGCGTCCACCACCGCACCTGGCTAATTTTTGTATTTTTAGTAGAGACAGGATTTTACCACGTTGGCCAGGCTGGTCTCGAACTCCTGACCTCAGGTGATCCACCAGCCTCAGCCTCTCGAAGTGCTGGGATTACAGGCGTGAGCCACCACACCCGGCCAAGAATATCATAATGGATAAGGCTCAGGTAACATGCTTTGGACCATTTTTCAACTTATCTACACTAGCAGTAGCTTGGGAGAGCTGATGGAGAGAATTAGGATAGTGTTTATGCCTCGTAAAGCCTGGATCTAGTTGAGTTATTTGTAAGAGACAGATGATAGGTTAAGTCAGAAGTGTATAACCTGAAATCCCTAAGGTGAGAAAACATGACCAGAAGAATAAAGAATACAAATACACAAAGGAGAAGGTATGGAAATTACCAGTTGCCAACATCTAAGAGAATTTATCCCAAGGTCTTGGGCAAAACAGCTTAAAAGTGGACATTTCAGTGAGTTTTTTCATAGAGTTGTGCAGCTACGTAAATTTTAGAGGATTTTCATTTCTCCAGAAAGAAATCCTGTGTTCACAGCAGCCACTGCCCATTTTCCCTCAAGCCCCCCAGCCCCTGGCACCCTCTAATCCCCTAATCCAACTCTATGGAGTTGCCTATTGTAAACATTTTATATAAATGGGATTACACAATATGATGATATTTTGTGACTGGCTGATTCCATTTAGTATCGTGTTTTCACAGTTCACCATGTCATAGCAGGTATTTGTGTCCCATTCCTTTCTCTTGCTAGTTGCAGTCCATTGGATGGCCATAATATCATGTTTCGTTTATTCATCCACCAATCATCAGTTGGGTTATTCCACTTTGGGGCTATTACGAATAACGCTGCTGTGAACGTGTACGACTTTGTGTGTGTATGTGTTTTCAGTTCTTTGGGGTGTAGACGTAGGGTTAGAATTGTGGGATCATGTGGTAAATGTGTCTGACTTTTAGGGAACTGTCAGACGGTTTTCCAAAGGGGCTGCACCATTGTTCCATTCCCACCAGTGATGTATCAGAGTTTCGATACCTCCACAGCCTCACCGACACCTCCTGTTACCTGACATTTCAGTTCTAGCCATCCTAGTGGGTGTGAAATGGTGTCTCACTATGTTTTTTTTTATTTCCCCGACAGCTAATGATGTTGAATATTTTCCATGTGCTGCTTTTCCATTTGTATATGTTATTTGGAGAAATATCTATCCAGATCCTTTGCCCTTTTAAAAGTGTGTTGTCTCGACCGGGCACTGTGGCTCACGCCTGTAATCCCAGCACTTTGGAGGCCGAAGCAGGTGGATCACGCGGTCAGGCGATCTAGACCATCCTAACACAGTGAAACCCCATCTCCACTAAAAATACAAAAAATCAGCCGGGCATGGTGGCACGTGCCTGTAGTCCCAGCTACTCGGAAGGCTGAGGCAGGAGAATCTCTTGAACCCAGAAGGCGGCGGTTGCAGTGAGCCGAGATCATGCCACTGCACTCCAGCCTGGACAACAGAGCGAGACTCCATCTCAAAAAAAAAAAAAAAAAAAAAAAACGGGGTTGTGTTTATAGAATTTTAAGATTTATTTGGATATTCTGTATACATGTCCCTTATTAGATACATGATTGGCAAATCTTTTCTCCCATTCTGTGTGTTGACTTTTCACTCTCTTTTTTTTTTTTTTTTTTTAAGACAGGGTTTCACCATATTGGTCAGGCTGGCCTCGAACTCCTGACCTCAGGTGATCCGCCCACCTCAGCCTCCCAAAGTGCTGGGATTACAGGCGTGAGCCACCACACCCGGCGACTTTTCACTTTCTTTTCAAGCGATCTTCCCGCCTCAGCCTCCCAAGTAGCTGGGACTGTCAGCTCATGCCTCTGCTCTGAGCATCTGTCACTTTCTGTATGGCGTCCTTTGAATCACAAAAAGTCTTTAATTCTCATGAAGTCCGATTTATTATTTTTCCTGGTTGTTTGTGTTTTGGTATCGTTTCTAAGAAATCATTGCCTAGTCAGAGGTCCCAAAGATTTACACTTATGTCTTCTTCTAAGAGTTTTATAGTTTTAGCGTTTACATTTAGATCTTTGATCCATTTTGAGATAATTTGAATATGGTGTGAAATGTGAACTCAACTTTATTCTTTGGCATGTGGCCATCCAGCTCTCATAGCATCATTTGCTGAAAAGATCATTTTTTTCCACCGAATTGCCTTGACATCCTTGTCAAAGTCAGTTGACTGAAGAAGTGTGGGTTTATTTCTGTAAATAGAACTCTCGTTCTATTCCGTTGATCTTTCTGTCTGTCCTTATGCTAATACCCTACTGTCTTGATCACTGTAGCTCCCTAGTAAATTTTTTAAATGGAAAGTGTGAGTCCTCCACTTTGTATTTCATGTACAAGATTGATTTGACTATTCTTGAACTTCCTTGAATTTCCATATGAATTATAGGATCTGTTCGTTTTTAAGATAAGTCGCATCAATAAACGATACCAACTCAGGATTTGTTACGGATTGCCCAAAACATCTGTTCTGCATATGAACACTTCTGAAGTACAGAAGCACAAAAATGAGCTTCTCTTTCCAAAACGGGTCACTCCCAGGAAGCCCATGTTCATTTACCAGTGGGAATGTATGCCTGCCATGGAGAGCTCAGGGAGTTCCTGGTGTGGGGATGGGATGTGAACCTTCTCACAGCCAGGACTAAGCCAGCTCTCCAGGCCCAGCACCCTCACACAACCAAGGGGCTCTGGACCTGCCATCTCCAGGCCCCTTCCCACCAAGCCAGCCTAGACATGGAGGAGTCGCGGGACTCCCGCTGGTCCATGCCCAGGGGCCCTCCCTGCTCCAGGAAGCTTCCACCCTGGCCTCGCTCACCCCTCTCTCATGTCTTCCTTCACAGAGACAGGCAGGTGTCTTTCTCGGGCCAAGACCTCCCCCCGGGCCCAGCTGTCCTGCAGCAAAGTGGGCGGTGTGGAGAGCTGCTTCCTTTCCTGCCCGGCCCACACGCTCTTCGTGCCAGGTAAGCCAGGCTGTCCCTGGGATGAGATGCTGTGGCAGGGGGTCTTTGTCCCTGGGGTCCCACCACTGCTCCCAGCTATCCTCCAGGAAAGAGCCCAATCTGGGAATGAGGGTCTCTGATAACTGAGTGACTCTAAGGCAGCTGTCTGGATTTCTGGGCCCTCACTGTCCTTCTCGGTAAATCCAGTGGGTTCCTTCCTCCTGGCCACTTACCTGTGGTCAAGTAGCAGAAACTGGCAGAAGAGTCTATCCTGATCTTCATCTCACTCCACAATCCCTCTGAGGCCCCAAGAATCTGAGGGCCATGGGAGGGAGGTACACCCAGGCCCGTCTCATCCCTGGCCTCTCTGCAGACTCGGAAAACAGCTACGTCCTGAGCTGCGGCGTTCCAGGGCTGCAGGGCAAGGCGCTGCAGAAACGCAACGGCACCGGCTCTGGCCTCGGGCCCAGCTGCTCAGGTAGCCCCCGGCCCGTCCATGCTGCACGCAGCTGGGTGACCTTGACTTTGCATCCAGCATCATGCTGGCGGGGGAGGAAGGGGCACTGCTCAGGGAAGACCTTCCTGCTCTCAGCGCTTCCCAGTGTGGCCTGGGATACTGGCAATGGGGCAGACCCAGGACCTAGAAGTCAGTGGACTGCAGGCCGAGTCCCAGCCCAGGGTCAGGGGACCACAGGAGGGCCCTTCTGGCTCTGAGGTCACAGCCAGCGTGGTTCAGAGACCCTAACACGCTGGGAGTGCACAGATCTCAGAATGTTTGGGTGGAACGAGCCACATCTGCTATGGCCATTAGGCTCTCCTGGGTCGGAGCTGCCCCGGCAGAGTGCTCCAGGAAGCCCCGAGGCGCAGCATGGCCCCAGCCCTGTGGGATGACCGCCAGGCGTGGTCAGCATGGCACAGCCAGCCTCATCTCCTGCCAGCCAAGCAGCTGAGGCTTCTGGCTTCAGCAACTTTTCTTATTCAGACGTTGGATTGGGTTGATAGGTGCATGTCTATGTGTTTCTTTCTTTTTCTTTTTTTTTTTTTTTTTTCAAGATGGAATCTTGCTCTGTCTCCCAGGCTGGAGTGCAGTGACTTGATCTCAGCTCACTACAACCTCCACCTCCCCGCTTCAAGCAGTTCCCCTGCCTCAGCCTCCCAAGTAGCTGGGATTACAGGCACACGCCACCACATCCGGCTAATTTTTTTGTATTTTTTGTAGAGACCAGGTTTCACCATGTTGGCCAGACTGGTCTCGAACTCCTAACCTCAGGCAATCCACCTGCCTTAGCCTCCCAAAGTTCTGGGATTACAGGCATGAGCCACTGTACCTGGCCATTTCTTTAGTAGTATTATTATTATTATTATTATTATTATTATTATTATTATTATTTTGAAACAGAGTATCACTCTGTCACCCAGGCTGGAGTACAGTGATGTGATCTCAGCTCACTGCAAACTCCACCTCCTGGGTTCAAGCGATTCTCCTGCCTCAGCCTCCTGAGTAGCTGGGATTACAGGCGTCCACCACCACACCTGGCTAATTTTTGTATTTTTAGTAGAGACAGGGTTTCACCATTTTAGTCAGGCTGGTCTTGAACTCCTGACCTCAAGTGATCCATCCACCTAGGCCTCCCAAAGTGTTGGGATTACAGGTATGAACCACTGCGCCTGGCCCATTTCTGTATATTTAATGTATACATGACTTGATTCTAAGCACCTGTGGTGGTAGGATCTTTAGTCCAAGGGCTATGATTTGCTCTTGCAAGGAATCTGCAGTCCTGGGAATCTGTGGTATTTCAAAGCTCCTTCCCTTCCTTGCTCCCCTCTCTCTTGCATTCAGTGCTCTTTCCTAAAGCACAATCACGGCTTGGTGATGGGGAGGAGGAAGGAGGATCCCTTTCCTCCTTCACAGAAGACCTCCGGCAGACAGCCCCTGGGCTTGAGCTTGACCCCAACGTCCATGTGTTCTGTTCCCCTGTTTTAGGCCTTGCAGGGAAAGAAATGGGACAGGAGAGGGTTCCCCACCCCAGGAGAGTTTTCGGGGCACAGGGACTCAGACCAGGCCCCACCCCCAGCTCCAGGGGGACTTGTGCCCTGGCAGCCCCCGTCCCCGACCACCTCCTTGCCTGCAGGAGAGGCCACCACCTGGGGGAATTTTGGCTTTCCCCAGATGCCCCCACCACCCCCATCAAACAGAAGGCCCGCTTCAAGATCCGAGATGCCAAGTGCCACCTCCAGCCCCACAGGCAGGCACGAGCAAAGGAGACGACCAGGCAACCGCTGCTGGGTGAGTGGGCTGCCTGCCGCTAACCCGCACCAAGGGGGCTGCGGGACAGTCCCCATGCCTGGGAGTCGGGGGCCCGGGGTCCAGCAGGTCTGCTTTCCAGGGATGGAGGAGTTTCTCGCCTGGCAGCTCTTGACTGAATGAGGGTTTCCAAGGACATTCCAGGCCTGGGGAATAGCAGAGGGCAAACTTGGTCCAAGGGGCCCCAGAGGAAAGCACTACCTCTATCCCCATGAATATTCCTCCTCAAACCAAACAGAGCTCTCAGCACACAGCAGGCTCTGCCCAGGGCCAAGTCCGCCCTGGCCACACCCTCAGCGGGCCCGGAGCTGGGGACACAGCCTCATTTGTGAATATGTATGAGGTGCCTCCACCTGCAGCAGCATGACGGACCAGACCGGGTGTGAAACCTGGCTCAGCCACCAGCCCCTCCTGAGACCCTGAGCCAGCCTTGGCTTTCTCCAGCCTGTTTGTCCATCTACACCAGACTGTTAGGCACAGGGGGTCCTGGCCCAGGGCACTCTGTGTGCAGAGCTTGGTAGGACCTTGCTCCCTGCCCCATGCTGCCTTTGCCACGGCAGTCCTTTCCTTGTCCAGACCACTGCCACGTGACGTTTGTGACCCTCAAGTGTGACTCCTCCAAGAAGAGGCGCCGTGGCCGCAAGTCCCCATCCAAAGAGCTGTCCCACATCACAGCAGAGTTTGAGATCGAGACCAAGATGGAAGAGACCTCAGGTAGGTGAGGGGTTCTCTCAGGGCTTCTGCAGGCCTGCAGGAGGACGACAGGCTGGGGGTGCTGGTGGGGCCTGCCAGGCATGAGTGGCTCCCACCAGAGCACAGCTGTGGTTCGGGTGGGAGCCCAGCTTCTGGAGAGAGTGCCGAGCCCACGAGCAAAGGGAGCTGGCAGGGGTCAGTGCCTGCAGCCCGGGGTAGAAGAGGCAGCCCAAGGCAATGAGAGGGAAGAGCTGGGTGACCCCCACTGCCACTCTACACTCCTGCTGGGGCCTGGGAGGACAAACAGGTGCAGCCTCCCGAGAATGGCTGAGCCAAGGAATGTCTTTCCCTGTTCCAGAGGGGGATTCTAATGCTGGCTTGGGCTTTGCTCTTGGCTATACATGAGTGTCAACCTGTGAATCATCCATTGAGAAGAGATGGGATCTGTCAGCAGATGTGTGTGGTGTGGGCCTGGCTGTGGGCTTGGGCACAGTGGAAAGAAACGTCCCCACCTAGGTAACACTCTCAGCCAGAGAGGCAGGCACACATGCAAACCACCCACTGCCGGGTGATACTCTCAGTGGTGGGGGCACAGAGCCCAGCTCTCTCCCCACGGGAAGGCACAGGAAATGTCTTAGTCTGGCCAGCCTCAGTGGCCTACCCCCGTAATCCCAGCACTCTGGGCGGCTGAGATGGGTGGATCATTGAGCTCAGGAATTCAAGACCAGCCTGGCTAACATGATGAAACCCCATCTCTACTAAAAATACAAAAATTAGCGGGGCGTGGTGCCAGGAACCTGTAATCCCAGCTACTCAGGAGACTGAGGCAGGAGAATTGCTTGAACCCAGGAGGGAGAAGTTGCAGTGAGTTGAGATTATGCCACTGCACTCCAGCCTGGGTGACAGAGCAAGACTCCATCTCAAAAAAAAAAAAAAAAAGGAGATGTCTTAGTCTATTTGCGTTGCTGAAAGGAACACCTGAGGCTGGATGATGTACCAGGAAGAGAGTTGATTGGCTCGTGGCTCTGCAGGCTGTCAGGAAACATGGCAGCAGCGTCTGCGTCTGGTGAGGGCCTCGGTTGCCTCTGCTCATGGAGGAAGGTGAAGAGCAGCCAGAGTCACATGGCAAGAGGAGAGGAGCAAGAGAGAGGGGAGGGGGGCCGCCTCTTTTCAGCAGTCACATCTCATGGGGACTGGTGGAGCCAGCGAGAACTCACTACCACGGACAGCACCGGGCCATTCATGAGGCACCTACCCCATGAGCCAGACACCTCCCACCAGGCCCCACCTCCAGGATTGGGGATCAGATTTCAACCTGAGGTTTGGAAGGGACAAATACCGAAACCATATCAGGAAGCCTTCCCAGAAGAGGCGCCATTTGAATGAGAGTTTGGAATCAAAGCTCACTGGGTGGAAGAGGTGGCAAGGAATGGCATTCAGGCAGAGGGAATAGAATCGGCAAAGGCACAGAGGTCAGAGGGAGGAGGATGTGGCCAACAGTGAGCAGGGCAAGGTGGCTGGACACTGGAATTCACAGGGAGTGTCAGAGTTGAGGGGGATGGGACTGGTAAGGCTGCATGGGGCTGGACTTCAAAGGGCCTTGGATTCACAGCCAGTGAGCTGGACGCTATCCTGCAGACAGTGGCAGTCCTCAAGGGTCTTGGAGTGACAGAAAGGAGTTCTTGCCCCGTGGGTCGTACCCTGGGGGTGACGTGTTGCAGTGGCAGATACCTGGATTGCACTCAGATCTGCCGTGTGGCCTTGGGTAGGTCATGCCTCCCAGATCCACAGCCTCCTCATCTGTCAGATGGTCATGACAGCGGCCCCTCACCCCAGGGCTGTCGTGAGGATGTGCTGCAGTGGTCCAAGCCCAATACAGGGCCTGGTGCAGGGAAGCCCTCAGCTAAGAAGGCAGCTGCTAGCAGGGCTGCCAGTGATTCCTATTCTGTCTCTCCTGCCCCTACAGACACATGTGAAGCGGACTGCTTGCGGAAGCGAGCAGAACAGAGCTTGCAGGCTGCCATCAAGACCCTGCGGAAGACCATTGGCCGGCAGCACTTCTATGTCCAGGTCTCGGGCACTGAGTACGAGGTAGCCCAGAGGCCAGCCAAGGCCCTGGAGGGGCCGGGGACGTGCATCGCAGGCCAAGTGCTACAGGACAGCAAATGCGGTGAGTCTTCACCCATAGCCACTCATATGCTGACTCTGTACCTCCTTGCACATCAGCTGGGGTAAACAGCAGTGGGCATGCCAGCGAGACAGACACATGGAGAGGGGCAGAGAGGCAAAGGCCTACCAGGGAAAGGACTGCAGCCCTCACCATCATCGCTGTCATTTGAAGCCCTTTGCTGGGCCTCAGGCATGGGATCAGTCCTGAGGACGAGGGACGAGGAGCAGACAGGACAGCAAGGCCACGGTCCAGGGGCGCGAGGGCCAGAGCAGGCCCGCTCCAGTCTGGGACGTGGCTCAAGGAAGCTTCCCGGAGGAGGAGAAGTCACGTGAGCTGAGACCTCAGGGCTCCAGGAGCTGGGGAGACTGAGTCAGGCTTGGAGGACAGAGCAGCGATGTCGTGAGGCCTAGGGCCGCTCAGGAGGGCAGCCCTGTGCTGCAAGGAAGCAAGTGGGAGCGCCTGGAGGCAGGACAGGCAGAAGAGCACTAGCTAGCTAGCCAGACGGTCCTAACTCTAGGGGAGTTCACATTCCTGTGGGGAAGATGGACGGTGAGCCAGTGAACATGCCCACGGGCACGGTGAGGCCAGAGGCAATGGGGGCCTGGCAGGCGGCAGATGCCACTCTGAGTTCAGCAGGAAACTGCAGGAGTGCTTAAAGCAAGATCGCAGGCTCCAGCACTCTGTTATGGGAAACCTGAGTAGAGTGGGGTAGGCCGCGGAGTGGGAGGCCAAGCATGAGACAGAAGGCGGGTCCTAGAACCAGGGCAGCACTTTGGAGAGGAGGTGAGGGAACGACAGACTTCAAGGATGACTCCAAGGGTTTGGCCACTTGAGCAGAGGTGGCGTCACTTCCTGATCTGGGGAAACTTGAGAAAGAGTGGGCTGGCGGACAGAGCGTGCAGGCTGGACACATTCAGTTTGAGGCGCTCACATGGCATCCACGTGGAGAAGTGGGATGGGCAGCTGGGGCCACGAGTAGAACCTCAAAGAATAGGGCTGGCCAGCGGTGTAAACTGGGAAGTCGTTGGAGAAGAGGTGACACTTGTGAGGGGCAGGGGGAGCCATTGGTAAAGAGGTGACACTGGGCGGGGGAGGGGAGGGGAAGCTGTTGGAGAAGAGGGGGACAGTTGGCGGGGGAAGGGCCAGACAGGTGAAGCTGGGACTCTGGTTCAGATAGTGGAGAGGGTACAGCTGTCCTGACAAGGAGGGGACAAAGAGGGGCTTGGCGATGTCATTCTTCTACTTGCAGTAACTTATTTTGGGCTGGGCATGGTTGCTCACACCTGTAATCAATCCCAGCACTTTGGGAAGCCAAGATGGGTGGATCACCTGAAGTCAGGAGTTTGAGACCAGCCAGGCCAACAGTGAAACCCCGTTGCTACTAAAAATACAAAAGTTAGCCGGGCATGGTGGTGGGTACCTGCAATCCCACCTACTGGGGAGGCTGAGACAGAAGAATTGCTTGAACCTCGGGAGGTGGAGGTTGCAGTGAGCTGAGATTGC
>CAUYQU010099635.1:0-79488 GCA_963574635.1 Cheracebus regulus
GGAGTCTCACTCTGTCGCCCAGGCTGGAGTGCAGTGGCATGATCTTCGGCTCACTGCAACCTCTGCCTCCTGGTTGAAGCGATTTGCTTGCCTCAGCCTCCCTAGTAGCTGGGTTTACAGGCACGTGCCACCACGCCCAGCTAAGTTTTGTATTTTTAGTGGAGACGGGGTTTCACCATATTGGGCAGGCTGTTCTCTTGACCAGGCTAGTCTCAAACTCCTGACCTCATGATTCACCTGTCTTAGCCTCTCAAACTGCTAGGATTACAGATGTAAGCCACTACACTTGGCCAAAATAAATTTTAAAAAATGTTAAAACTGTACCGAGATACTGTTCAGTTATACTATACTGATATAATAGAGTACAGCTGGTTTTACTCAGATATAGCCATGTTGAAGTAAACAATCTTTTTCATAAATTAAAATAAAATCTTCATTCTCCTGTACACAACTTTTGAAATGCACAAACTGTCTTTTTCGCTCTTAGGCAGAGTAAACCTCGAAACCGACCTTCTTTTCGGCAGACGCTCATGCATTTAGACATTGCCTCTGCAGATGTACTTGCCACCCCACAAGAAACTTACTTCAAGTCTCAGGTAAGTTGGGAAACTTTCTACCAGGTGCAGCTAAACAGACAGAGGACTCTCAATGCAGAAGAGTAACTCTTAGAAGGGCCCATTCTGATTGTTAAAACAGTTACATAACTCTATTCATTGTGAAACAATAAATATGATACTTCACACATATCACATCTTAGAGTTTTTAAAGCACTTAACATATATTACTAACTCATTTGAAAAAACATGTCAGCCAGGTGCAATGGCTCATGCCTATAATCCCAGCAGGTTGGGAGGTCAAGGCAGGCCGATCACCTGAGGCCAGGAGTTCAAGACCAGCCTGGCCAACGTGGAGAAACCCCATCTCTACTAAAAATACAAAATTAGCCAGGCGGGGTGGTGCTGCCTGTAATCCCAGCTACTCGGGAGGCTGAGGCAGGAGAATCGCTTGAACCCGGGAGGCGGAGGTGGAGTGAGCCGAGATCACGCCACTGCACTCCAGCCTGGGCAACAAGAGCAAAACTCCGTCTCAAAAAAAGGAAAGAAAGAAAAATGTGTCAGAATATCATCCTTACAGTGGCTTCTGGTAAAACTGCTGAAGAGGAAAGAGAAAAAGAAGATACGAAGGCTGTAATGTACATACATCTGAGTTAGCATTACTCCGGCCTTCAAGGAAGGACTGCCTTCTTCGCAGCAGAAAAGCTGAAGCCCAGAGGCAGGAGGATAAACACCATAATGAGCCCAGGATAGAACTGGGTCCAGAGAGAACCTTTGCTCTAAGTATGTCACCTAGTAGCTTCCAAATAAGTATAATTTAATGTATCTGTTGGCCTCTACTGTGCTAGAAACCGTCTCCAAACTTTTATTTTTATTTTTATTTTTTGAGACAAAGTCTCACTGTCATCCAGGCAGGAGTACAGTGGTCCGATCTTGGCTCACTGCAGCCTCCACCTCCCGGGCTCAAGCAATCCTCCCACCTCAGCCCCACAAGTATCTAGGACGACAAGCATGCACCACCACTCCTGGATAATTTTTGTTTTTTGTTTTTGTTTTTTGGTAGAGATGAGGTTTCACCATGTTGCCCAGGCTGGTCTTGAATTCCTAGGCTCAAGTGATCTGCCTGCCTCGGCCTCCCAGTGTGCTGGGATTACAGGCATGAGCCATTGCTTGGCCCCATCCCAAAACTTAGGGCTTACGACAGTAAGCATTTATGTATACGTAGCTCACGATTCTATGGGTTGGCAATTTGGGCTAGGCAGTTCTACTGGCTTTGACTGGGCTCACTCATGTGTCTGCGGTGAGTTGCCAGGTCAGCTGGGAGGCTGGCTGGTCCCAGACAATCTCCTTCACATGTCTGACAACTGGCTACCTATTAGCTAGAGCACCTTGCTTCTCCTCCACCCGGCCTCCCTCCCTCCAGCAGGCCACCTTGGGCTTGTTCATATGGTGCCCTCAGGGTAACAAATGTCACGAGAGAGCAAACCCCAGTGAACAAGTGATTTCCAAGCCTGTGTCTGCATTATTTCTGCTAATGTTCCATTGGCCAAGCAAGTCACAGGCCAACCCAGATGCTCAGGATTGAGAAATAGGCTTCACCTCTTGACAAGAAAATCTGCAGCAGCACATTGTAAGGGTGCGGATCTGGGGAGGGGAAGAATTGGTGGCAATTAAATTAAAAGGCTGCAGATGTCATAAGGATAGGTCATTTAACCACTATCCATGTAGATAGGGGGTGGTTAAGAGGTGAATTTTTTATAAGGCCCTTATCCCTTCCAGACCCAGGCAATATCAAAAGGGATGGAAATATAACTTTTGAAATAAATGTGATGATCTTGAATTATAGTTGTAGGCTTATAGAACATAACAAAATTATTACCTAATTTCTCATTTCTCATATAGCTTTATCTCACTTAATGTTACTGTGCTTCAGAAATGAATTTTTGTAAAATGAATCACATCTCCTCACTGACTTCCAGTATTATTTCAAAGATTCATTCTCAGAAAAGACATTTTATTAGCAATTGGCATTTCAGCCTACTTCTTATAGCCCCCTATCCCTGAAGGGCTATGAGTGTGCCCATTAGGAAAGTATCTGAGGAAAGCAGTAATGGCCTTTGGGAGGAGCGTCATCGCTGGGAGCTGAACAGAGAGACCCTCCGCTTATCAGACAGATATTGAGAAATATCTTAGTAAAGTCACAAGTTCTTGTTTTTTTGTTTTGATTGCAGTTTCTAAGAAATGATAAATCAGAGACTCTCGTCCTGTTACCCAAAGTTCTAACACACTCTCTATGATCCATAAACTTAGCTCTCCCCACAACTGTGTCTTGAAATAGTCTGGCTTGCCTCTATTGCTTTTCACTGTTTCTAAGAAATTATTTTGCAAGTAAAGTGTTTGCTTTCAGAGGAAATAAGATGAGGTAGGAGGTTGACTTCATGACATTTCCTACATTCTTTGATATGCATTCAGATCAATTCCCTTAGAACTGTCACCCATTTGTTCAACTACATGTAGGTATGGGGCACCATCCTGTCACTTCATACTGTGTGATCTTGGCAAAGTCACTCAATTACTCTAAACCTCAGCTTACTCATCAAAACAATGAAGATAATTATATCTTTCCTTCCTTAGGAAGTTTCTGTGAAGAGTAAATGAAAAGATAAAACTGCAAATGCATTGTAGACCATCAAGAACAGTTTGATTATACGATGTCATTATTCTTGGCTGGGCATGGTGGCTCATGCCTGTATCTGTAATCCCAGCACTTTGGGAGGCCAAGGTGGGTGGATCATTTGAGGTCAGGAGTTCAAGACCAGCCTGGCCAACATTGCAAAACCCCGTGTCTACTAAAAATACAAAAATTAGCCGGGTGTGGTGGTACGCACCTATAATCTCAGCTACTTGAGAGGCTGAGGCACAAGAATCACTTGAACCCAGAAGGCAGAGGTTGCAGTGAGCAGAGATCGAGCCACTGCACTCCAGCCTGGTCAACAGAGCAAGACTCCATCTCAAAACAAACAAACAAACAAAAAAAAAACAGTCATTATTCTTGAGTTGCATATGATAGCATAAAACAAAAACAAAGGTATCATTATTCGCTTTAATTTTTGTAGCTTTGTACTAAGTACAAAAATTAAGCTTCCTTTGGATTGTTGCATTCTGGATGCTTTTTCTGATGAATTCCTAAAATGAATAAGATGGCGGCCAGAGAACTCCTATCGTGTTTGACTTTATCCTGCCCCAAGAGGGAAGAAGTGGCTTTTTGGCAGGCACGCGCTCTTTCTATAGTCCTCTCGTACCTGAGGCCTTGCCTCCTCCTGCCTGCTAAGACCCTCTGAACATCAGTTATCAATCAATAGTCGTTAGCTCCTGGTCTCCATTTCCCACCAAAACTGTCCATCGAGAGGCGTTGCCAAGAGCCCAGCTGACTCCCTGGGAGAAAGTGCGTCATCTGGTTTTTGTCAACAGCACATGTATAGAGATGTTGTCTATATAGAGCAGATGAACAAAGCAACCAATTTCAATACAATGTTAGATTCTGCCAAAGCTATCGCTTCGTTTCTAGATAATCACACATTTCTCCAAGTAGGCAATTATGGCTCCTGGTGTTCAATTACATTTGATATGAATCTTTAGAAAACATTTTCACCCCACTCCAGATCCCAGCTGCTAGGTGGGTCATGTGCCCTGCTTTGAAGCTCTCTCACCCCTTCTGCCTTTGCACCATTCTAGTGTTCTCTTGAGTGCCACTGTGACCAGCCAGAAATCCAGGGATTGGAAGTTGGAGAGACACCCCAACTCTGAGGTTAGACTCTGCTGCCTTAAATGTAATCTTCTTGTGAGGGAGCAGATGCTTATGCAGAGGCTGGACACTCACATCAGGGGAGGATTTGGTGCCCAGTAAGAGTTGGAGGGACGCTGCTGTGGCTTTTCTGATTCCATCTGATTTTCCTCTTCTAAGCTCCCAACGTCTGGCTTCTCTACTCCTTAAGCTAGGCTGGAACTGGCTCAATTTCTTTTTTTATTTATTTACTTTTTTTTTTTTTCTGAGACAGAGTCTCACTCTGTCACCCAGGCTGGAGTGCAGTGACATGATCTCAGCTCACTGCAACCTCTGCCTCCTGGGTTCAAGTGATTCTTCTGCCTCAGCCTCCCGAGTAGCTGGGACTACAAGCGCCCACCATACCCAGCTAAATTTTTGTATTTTTAGTAGAGACGGGGTTTCACCTTGTTAGCCACGATGGTCGTGATCTCCTAACCTCGTGATCCACCCACATCAGCCTCCCAAAGTGCTAGGATTACAGGTGTGTGCCACTTCACCCAGCCTGTTTACTTTTTTAAATTGTGGTAAAATATAGTATAAAATTTACCATTTTAACCATTAAAAAAATTATTTTTTGAGATACAGTTTCTCTCTTGTCACCAAGGCTGGAGTGCAATGGCACGATCTTGGCTCACTGCAACCTCTGCCTTGCAGGTTCAAGCAATTCTCCTGCCTTAGCGTCCTGAGTAGCTGTGACTCCAGGAGCCCGCCACCATGCCCGGCTAATTTTTTGTACTTTTAGTAGAGACAGGGTTTCACCATGTTGGCCAGGATGGCCTCAAACTCCTGACCTCAGGTGATCCAACCACCTTGGCTTCCCAAAGTGTTGGGATTACAGGCGTGAGCCACCTTGCCCGGCTGATTTTAACCATTTTTGAATGCGCGACTCAATGGCATTAATTACATTCACGATGCTGTGAAATTGTCACCACTATCTGTTTCCAAAAATGTTCATCACCTCATCAAGCAGTAACTCTCCACACCCTCCTCCTTGCCACCCCCCGTAATCTCTATTCTACTTTCTGTCTCTATAAATTCGCCTATTCCAGGTTACTTCATTTCAGTAGAATCATACCGTATTTGTTCATTTGTGACTGTTTCACTTGGCATGCTTTCAAGGTTCATGTATTTTGTAGTATGTGTCACAACTTCATTACTTTTTGTGGCTAAATATCCCATGGGGTGTGTGTGTGTGTGTGTGTGTGTGTGTGTGTACACATTTTGTTTATGCATTCATCTATTAATTCAACTTCATTTTGACACCTCTACAGTATCCCTGCTTATCCATGGTACATTTCATGACCCCCAGTGGATGCCTAAAACCTTGAATAGTACCGAGCCTGACTGCTGTCAATCAGAACATATTTCTTTTCATATCTTCCACCCACAAATTTCATGTCTCTTCCATCTTAACTAAGCTCTTTCTTTACTGTTTATTTCATTTTTTGGAGCAACCATATTAACTGGTTAAGCTCTTATCAGTACTGTTGCCATAATTTTTGTAGTTTGAGGTACAATAGTGACAATAACACAAATTTGTTCACAAGATTCATTCTTGTATAGATCTTAGCAACCTCTGCATATGATTTTTTCCCTTTCCTTATTAAGTCAAGAACTTTTACCCTTTCACCTAAAGAAAGCATTGTCTGGCTTCTCTTTGGCATATCTGAATTGCTAGCATCACTGCTCCTGTGTTTTGCAGCCATTATTAAGTAAAATAAGAGTTACTTGAACGCAAGGGCTGCAGTGCTGCAACAGTCTATCTTATAACCAAGACAGCTACTAAGTGACCAGTGGAAGGAGAGTGTCTGCAACGCCGGATGAAGGGATGATTCATGTCCCACATGGGACAGAGCCAAAAACGAGAGATTTCATCACACTACTCAGAATGATGGCCAATCTAAATTTTATGAATTACTTATTTCTAGAAATTTTTTATGTAATATTTTCAGGCCAGGGCTGACTGCAAGCAAGTGAAATTGCAGAAAGCAAAGCCTTGGACAAGGGGCGACTACTGTATTATGGGAGATAAAAGAAGCAAAGTTTGGGTGCCAGAGCTTTGGTCTATGGATTGAATAACTGGAAGGATGGAAAAGATAAAAGCCATCTAAATGCTATGGATTTTCATAGGCCTTATTTGGGACATAAAGAGGATATCACTAATGGTAACAATCCAAGTTTCACTGGATTTTTTCCCTTACCTGCTAGATTAGTCTGTTCTCTCACAGCTATAAAGAAATACCTGAAACTGGGTAATTTATAAGAAAAGAGGTTAAATTGGCTCACAGTTCCACAGGCTTTACAGGCAGCATGACTAGGAAGTCCTGAGGAAACTTTCAGTCATGGCAGAAGGCAAAGTGGAAGCAGGAGGTGTAATGCCCTCCTGCTTACATGGCAGTCATGGCAGAAGGCATGTCATGGCAGAAGGCAAAGAGGAAGCAGGCACGTCTTACGGCCGGAGAAGGGGAAAGAGAGTGAAGGCGGAGGCGCCACACACTTTCAGACAAGCAGATCTCATGAAAACTCACTATCACAAGAACAGCAAGAGGGAGCTCTGCCCCTATGATCCAGTCACGTCCCAGCGGCCCCTCCTCCAACATTGGGGATTACAATTGAGCGTGAGGTTTGGGCGGGGACACAGATCCAAACCATATCACCTGCTTACATAGGACTTGAGTACCTTCTTAAGCACTGCTCTATTCCTACCCCCACCGCAACCACATGCATTTTAGGGGAATCCCCAGTGAGGAGTGAGGATCTCAAACTGCCTCAAATTAACATTTGTTCTGCTTTCCACTGATTCTAGCTAGACACAGCAGTCTCCCGCCAAGCATCTACTGGATATTGATTTATTGGCTAGCCATCGCTGTTTTCTGCTAAAAGACTACAGTCTTGCGTTGGCATCCATTGGATGCTGCCACATCCTTAAGGCACTGCCGTCACCCACTGGGAGCTGCCATCTCCTCTGGAGTTCTCAAGATTCCAGAGCTGCAAGCTGTCCTGTTTATGCCATGAACTCTTCCCATCCCTGCTGAGTTACACTCTATGGACAGTAAGAGAGCAATACTGGTTATGTCCCCATGCTTCTCAGGCAGTGTAATGAAACAGTGGGAAATGCCCCTCCACTCCTAGGAAGGCGGCTTTGTTGCAGGTCAAACTCATGCAGGACTCCTCCCACCCTTGGTGTTCTCTCTCACAGGCTCCTCAATTGCTGTGCAAATTGGCTCCGAGCTTGCCAATCCTCCCTTTCTTCATATGTGCCCAGACATGTCTGAATTGCAGATTACACTCAAATTGGAACTCCTTTTACATAAGATTCTAAGTATATAAAATGGAACTCAACATGTGCCAGGAATAGGAAACCTTTGGAGGAAATGCATTATTCATCAGTACCTGGTGTTTGCCTATATATCCTTTTTTCTCTTAACAGAAGGGAACTTCTTTTTGGAAATCTACTTTCCTACAGATTTCAATCTTCACAAAGTTCTCTTTGACTTTCCCATAATCATAAGCTAGATGTCAGGAGATTTATTTCCTCTAGAATTAAATCAAATCACATCTGTGATATAAAATTCCCTACCACCAGAGGGAGGTATTCCTTTTCTCATCCCTTTAAGTGTTTGAGTAGGATACAGTGACATGACAAAAGTGGATACTTCAAGGCACAAATCTGACCCTCTTATTCTTTTTTGGTCTACTTTCACTTGTCATTCTTCACCTCCTAAAGCTCAAATACTCCTGCTCCCTGACTTTGATCTGATGATTGAGAGCACAGCTCAACCAAACTTTCATTTACAGCTTGGATGCTGTCAAAGGCCATTACCAAACAATGGTGTAGTGCATTCTGATGAGCCTGGGTGCATTCAGGGTGATGTGGCCATAGGCTGTGGTAGTGTATTGTGGATCTTGGCTTTCTGATGACATTGTTGGATAGATTTGGTGCCTAAAGATCAACCAACCAACAGGAACTTCTCTTCAGTGTTCAACATATATATAGGAAATCTAGCACATTATAGAATGATCATTTTTGCATAATTAAAATATAATTTCCTCCATAAAAATAGATGAGAAATGGCTAATTTGGGGAAACCCTTCTATAAATCCACAATTACTTAAGAATAACTTCTGACTTGATCCAGAAAGATACCCTTTTTTAAAAAAATTATTGTGGTAAAAACACTTAATGAAAGCTATTGCCTTTTATTTTATTTTATTTTTTTGAGATGGAGTTTTGCTCTTGTTTCCCAGACTGGAGTGTAATGGCGAGACCTCAGCTCGTTGCAACCTCCCACTCCTGGGTTCAAGTGATTCTCCTGCCTCAGCCTCCCAACTAGCTGGGATTACAGGTGTGTGCCACCACGCCCAGCTAATTTTTGTATTTTTAGTAAAGACAGGGTTTCACCATGTTGGCCAGGCTGGTCTTGAACTCCTGGGCTCAACCAGTCCTCTCACCTCAGCCTCCCAAAGTTTTGGGATTATAGGCATGAGCCACCGCACCCACAAAAGCAATAGGGATTGCTATTATTTTTAAAAATTTTTTTAAATTAAAAAAATATATAGGCAAGGATGGAAAGAAATGGGAACCCTTGTATACTTTTTGTGAGAATGCAAAATGGGGCAGTTAACACGGAAAACGAGAGGGAGACTCCTCACCAAATTAAAAAGGGAACTACCTTATAATCCAGAAAGACACTTTTTAACTTGAATCTAAAGGTCATAGGATAATTTCAGTAGAAGACTATACAATTAGATACATTTAGTTACAGATCTAGCCTTCACTGGAAATTACATCTCATTACTTTTGGAGATGGAAGACAGTCTATACATAATATGAGGAAACTTAGTTTTGCTGTTTCTCTCTATGGCCTACTGCTTGTAGGCCATATTCCAGTAGAGGTTTTTCTACCCCCTAACATTTAGGTAAAATTAACTTGAAATTTCATGCCCTGTGGAAAGCTGTGTCCTAATACTTCTGTAAATTCCTGGGAGAGTGATAACTTCATGGCTGCTCTGGCCCTGCCTTCCTTAAATTCTTGGTCCCCACCCCTGCTGCCTTGCGGTTGTTCCTTTATCTTTGTCCCATACTTGACCAAACATTCAATTCAGTACCTTTCTTTAAACAACAAAATAGGCCGTGCGTGGTGGCTCACGCCTGTAATCTCAGCACTTTGGGAGGCCAAAGTGGGTGGATCATTTGAGGTCAGGGATTTGAGACCAGCCTGGCCAACATGGTGAAATCCTGCCTCCATTAAAAATACAAAAATGAGCTGGGCGTGGTGGCAGGCACCTGTCATCCCAGCTACTCCAGGTGAGGCAGGAGAATCGCTTGAACCCGGGAGACCAAGTCTGCAGTGAGCCGAGACCACGCCACTGCACTCCAGCCTGGGCAATGGAGAGAGACTCTGTCTCAAAAATAATAATAATAATAACTAAATAAATAAATTTTTTAAAAGCCCCCTTCAAAGTCTAGGTGAATGTCAGAGACTTTACTGAAGGTTTAGAAAATTTGAAAAAGTTTACATTTTTAACAACTTAAACCATGTATTAGACATCCATCCCTGTTCTAAATATTTCATCAAACTACTAAATTGCTTGGCCATACTCTCTGTTTTCTCCTCCTCCATCTCTCCTTTCTGTTCTTTCCCCTAACTCCAAATTCCTGTATAATTTCTTATATTTCTATTCTCATTTACTGCTGTTGATGCCTGTAGGGTCTTCAAGTCTAGATATTTTCTCATGATATCATTTCTTTCCCAAACAAAGGCTAGGAGGAATTCTTGTGCCAGTCGTAAAGATGTTCATAATCTCACACACACATAAACATTTCCATGTGTTTATCAGGGCTATTTTTTTTCTGGCCAGGCTATCTCAGCCACCATCTTGCCTTAAAATTAAACTCTTTTATTCCAGAAGCGATGGCCGGTATGCCGGCTGTGATGTTTCTCATGGTCAGCACTAGAGGAAAACTCAGAAAAAGACAACATCATATATTGGAGTAGAAGTATAGAAATGGGCTAGGACACGGCGATTTAGTAGCAAGAGATATTTTGCTATCAATCAAATAATATTTACTGAACATCTATTCTGAAAAAGGCTCTTCAGTAGAAGCATGCAGGAAAAGAAAATCTTGTTCATACCTTTATGGATATATCAGGGATTGAAACTCCTGGAATTTATCAGAATCTAATTTGTCCTTGCCCAGGCTGAATGGAGAGAAGAAGTGAAAAAACACTTTGAGAAGATCAAAAGTGAAGGAACTTGTATACACCGGTTAGATGAAGAACTGATTCGAAGACGCAGAGAAGAGCTCAGGTCAGCTCATCCCTCCTTCTCTACCTCCTCTGACCCCCAGTCCTGCAGATGTTAACGGGCACCTTCTCCACCTCCTCGACCCCCAGGTCTTCAGATGCTAACAGGCACCGTCTTCATAACCGCCATTTCACTTTCTACCACCTTTCACCTCTGCTTTTTACTGTTATGCTGTTTAAAAGTTGCCCCCAAAGTTAGCCCTGCTTTATATCTCTTTCCTGTCCTTTCCTGCCAACTCTATTATCCTCTTTTATTATGTCTCTGCAACAAAGATTCCTGAAACAATGCTATTTAGTCATTCAGCCACTGTCCTAGGTGCCATGGAATTCCAGAAATTTTTAAGATTTAGTCCCTGGCTTCAAGATACTTATAATCTACTAAGAGATATAGGGCCAGGTGCAGTGGCTCACACCTGTAATCCTAGCACTTTGGGAGGCCAAGGCAGGTGGATCACTTGATCCCAGGAGTTCAAGACCGGCCTGCCCAACATGGCAAAACTGCATCTCTACTAAAAGTACAAAAAATTAGCTGGGCATGGCGGCGCACACCTGCGATCCCAGCTACGCAGGAGACTGAGTAACGAGAATCACTTGAACCAGGACATGGAGGCTGCAGTGAGCCAAGATTGTGCCACCTGTATTCCAGCATGGGTGACAGAGTGAGATTCTGTCTCAAAAAAAAGAGAGATGAGGCATGGTCATGGATAATCACTGATATGATTTGGCTCTGTGTCTCCACCTCAAATTGTCATCTCCATAATCCCCATGTGTCAAGGACAGAACCAGGTGGAGGTAATTGAATCATGGGGTGGTTTCTCCCAAGCTGTTTTTGTGATCACATGTGAGTTCTCAGGAGATCCGATGGTTTTATAAGCATCTGGCATTTCCCCTGCTTTCACTCACTCCACCCTGTGAAGAAGGTTCTCCTTTGCCTTCCGCCATGATTGTAAATTTCCTGAGGCCTCCCCAGCAATGCAGAACTGTGAGTCAATTGAACCTCTTTCCTTTATAAATTAGCCAGTCTCAGCTATTTCTTCACAGCAGTGTGAGAGCAGACTAATACAATCACATCTGAGTCAGTTCCAGCTGCTATAACAAACCTTAGACTGGATAATTTATAAACAACAGAAATGTATTGGTCACAGTTCTGGAGCTGGGAAGTCCACGAGCAAGGTGCCAGCAGATTCAGTGTCTGGTGAAGGCCTGTTTCTCATAGATGGCACCTTCTATGTGTCCTCACACCACAGAGGGCAAAAGGCTCCCTCAAGTCTCTTTTATAAGGGGACTAATCCCATTGACAAGGGCAGAACTCTCATGATCTAATCACCTCCCAAGGACCCCACCTCTTTTTTTTGAGACAGAAACTCTGTCGCCCAAGCTGGAGTGCAGTGGTGCAATCTCAGCTCACTGCAACCTCTGCCTCCTGGGTTTGAGTGATTCTTCTGCCTCAGCCTCCCCAGTAGCTGGGACTACAGGCATGCGCCACCATGCACAGCTAATTTTTGTATTTTTAGTAGAGACAAGCTTTCACCACGTTGGTCAGGCTGGTCTTGAACTCCTGACCTCGTGATCTGCCCACCTCAGCCTCCCAAAGTGCTGGGATTACAGGCATGAGCCACCATGCCCGGCTGACTCCACCTCTTAACATTATCACCTTGGGTGTTAGTTTTCAACATATAAATTTGGGGGGACACAAACATTCAGACCATAGCAACTACTCTATCACGCAGGGTCTGTCCATGGCTAAGTGTAAATGAGTCATCATGGTGTTGGCTTTAACTGCATATTTCCATTAACATGTGAGTATACTCTGCTGTATTCTCATTAAGATAATGCCAACACTGCACAGTTGAAGGTGACAAATTATAGACAGATTTTTATCTGTGGCCTTCTTGGCTATTCTGTATACTAGATGGGCCCTTAGGATAAACCAAGTGGAGAGCTTAGATTTCCCATCTCCCATTCCATTTTCTGAGTTACTGCACTCGACAAGAGAGCCTTAACAATAGAGGGCCTTGGGCAAATGCTTTTGTGATCAGTCATCCTGTTTCTTATGTCATCAAGCTGACTTGTGTTCTCCCGAAGTTGGTTGGCCTGGCTGACCCTGCGTTTTCTTTGATAGGCATGCGCTGGATATTCGTGAACACTATGAGCGAAAGCTTGAGCGGGCAAACAATTTATACATGGAATTGAGTGCCATTATGCTGCAGCTAGAAATGCGGGAGAAGGAGCTTATTAAGTATGTATCCAGATCAGCATCTCTTCTTACTGATTTGAGTCTGTCAATCAGCAGAAATGTACTGCTCTTCCTTACTGCTGCTAATCAGAACTGGCAGATATTTTATTCATTCGCCCAGCATTCCTTCAGGGATGTGTGACACACAGTTCCCTGCCCCTGATGAAGTATACAAGTGAGTGGAGTTGCCACAGAGCAAGTTATAGGGGAATACGCACTTGGCAGGCATTTGCTGGACAGGGAAGGGGTCCTCATTTCAAGAACAGCACGGTGTGAAGAAGGGGAAGCTGATTGCCCCCTGGGGAAATGTGTTGGCTGCTGAAAGTGGTACAAGGGACTCCTGATGCTGTCAAGAAAACCCTGGGAATCCTGATCAAATGAGCAGCTACTGAAAATAAGCAGGACTTCGGTCATTGTTAGTGTCGGAGAAGGTGAGCTGAAGAGCAGAATGAAGTCAGGTTAATTTGAATTTAGTACTTGTTTGTTTTTTAAACCTGGAGCCTTGTCATTCAAATAGCCTGTATATTCTAAATGTGGCCAGAATCTGTGGGTAGAATTAGCCTGTGAAAACATTCTGCCTAATTCTTTCTGTCTGCAATGACTGAGAGGTAGCTTTTGCCTTTATTACGCAGGCGTGAGCAAGCAGTGGAAAAGAAGTATCCGGGGACCTACAAACGACACCCTGTTCGTCCAATCATCCACCCCAATGCCATGGAGAAACTCATGAAAAGGAAGGGAGTGCCTCACAAATCTGGGATGCAGACCAAACGGTGAGACACCTATACAAACGCAATATTGAGATAAATGGGGAAATAGCGCCCTCCAGATCCATTCTCACATGTTGGCAGATGTGGCCTCTTCTGTAGCTCATCAGATTAGTGTAGAGATACTCATCTCCACATAAAACAGGGTAGGAAGGTGAGAGAGTATCACAGACTTTAGGAATCTAGCTCTTACATCTGTGGCATAAATATTGATTTTCTTAGCCTGGAAAGAGAAATAAACTGGAGGCCAAACAGACCTGGATTCAAATCCTGGACCTGCCTTTGAAGCTGTGTGACTTGACCTCCTTCAACCCCAGTGTTCTCATGGATAAAATGGTATAATTACAGCACTTGAGGTTTCTTTTTATTTTTATGACCTCTAGGACATAGAATTGGGTTAGTTATAATTCTTGATTTATAACACAATAGTCCACGCATGGCCTACTTTTATATATACATTTAGTTAGTTCTTTTTAATAATGTGGAAAGTACCTGCAAACTCACTGTATTAGTCCCTTCTTGTGTTGCCGTAAAGAAATACCTGAGACTGGGTAATTTACGAGGAAAAAAGGTTAACTGGCTCATCGTTCTCCAGGCTACACAGGAAGCATGACAGCTTCTGGGGAGGCCTCAGGAAACTTAGGATCATGGTGAAAGATGAAGGGGGAGCCAGCACTTCACATGACTGGAGTAGGAGGAAGAGAGAGCAAAGGCGGAGGTGCTACACTCCTTTAAATAACCAAATCTCAGGAGAACTCACTCACTCACTATCGTGAGAACAGTATCAGGGGATGGTGCTAAACCATTCATCAGAAACTGCCCCCTGGATCCAATCACCTCCCCCCAGGACCCATCTCCAACAGCAGGGATTACAGTCCGACGTGAGATTTGGGTGGGGACAGACTCAAACCACATCACTCATCATGGAAACAAAAGCAGGGGCTTTGATAATTACCTATATCTAACCATATGGTTCCCTTATTGTACCTTAGCATGGGAGTTTTGTGAAGTTTAAATAAGATAACATGTATCACATGTGAAATCATCTACCAAATGATAGGTGCTCAAAAAATGTGTTTTGGGATAGTTTTAAAAAAGATTGCCTTTCCCCTTTTTTACTACATATTTGCCTTATATTCATTTAATCTTGGAATTCTCTTCCTTTAATTTTTCTCACCAAATTCTGTAGAGCCTCATTCCTCCCAAATAACAGAGGGCTGGCTCTCTCCCAGCTAAGTTAATGTAAAGGAAAGGAATGTCCCTAAACCTAGTGTAGACCTAATAGTAAGATGTGAGCTACATGCAGTAAAAATAGAGGTAATGAGATAACACAAACCAAGAATGTATTATGATGCTATCAGAATGACAGTCATTCTACCATGGCTGGACTAATAGATACCTAAACTTCTAATGAGTAACTACATGAACTACTTCCAATTTTGCTTTTACCTACTTCCCCAACCATCTAATGGTCAAGTTCTGAAAAACAGTTTTCAGATTCCACCTGACACAATCCTTGGGGTAGGGGAATTCCCAACACCCCTTTTCTCAGGTTGTACTAATTAGGGATAGAGTCTGCCCAATGGCTGCTCCCTGCCTTCTGCCTACAGTTAAAACCAAGAGCACTGGGGGAGAAAATAGAACCATTTAACTTTTTAAAATATGAGCTCATGTTTGCTTTTATTTTGGCTGTGAGAAATGTTTGAAAGAGGTTGACACCACAAGTAAATGCTTAGTCAATGAGCTAGTGAACATGAGGAAGGCAACCTGCAAAGAGCTGGGCTGTCAGCTGATTGTCCCTTGAAGGACTTCAGTTTCAGATGATTTGGACAGCCCAATGATTACCAAGTGAGAAGTCTGGAGATCTTAGAGGAGATCAGAGAGGAGAAGCCATTCAACCATCTTAAGCCCAGGTTTATGTTTAGTTAGAGACTAAAAGGAAGAGTGTCAGGTTCAATCATGGAGACTTCCAGCCTGTCATAAGTGAGTACAGTCCAAAAAAATCACCTAAATGCCCCATAATAAGGAGAAGCTTGCAATGGGGAAGAACTATGTGTTGGGGTCCAAAGACTTGGGTTCAAATTATGAGTTCTGCCATTTGCTAGCTTTGTGATGGCTACAAGCCAACACAACCTCTGATCCTCATTGTGCTTTTCCATAAAATGGGCATTGTAACAGAAGAAACCAAGTGCTTTCTGCCGTGCAAGTTGGCCAGCTGACCATAGAATTTTGAATCTAGGACAAGAAGCTGCCAAGAGCAAATAATACCCTACCCACCTTATCATAAACCCTTAATACCTGGAACTTCCATGCTAAGACAAGTCCTTAACTGCACTTTTCCAGTAAAACAAGAAAAACCCATCTCCTGCTGCCTGCTGCCTACCTATGAGCTCTGGCTATTCAATGTGTGGCCTCACTTTAGCAACATCTGAGAGCTTGTTATACTTGCAGGCTCTTAGGACCCAACCCAGCCCTACTAAATCAAAATCTTCAGTTTTAACAAGCTCCTCAGATGACTTTCTGTGCCTTCAAGCTTGAACTCTGACCCTTCAATAAACCAGATTGAAAATTAGGAGACACTTTTTGTCTGGATTCTACCACTAATGAGCTTTGAGAGCCTGAGCCACTTTGGCTGGGCTATGAGTTCTTTATCACTTATGGTGAAGATGGGACTATACCTTGGTTTCCAAGCAAAGTGTGGAACACCCAAGGGCTTGCACAGAGGTTTCTCCCAGGCCACTGCAGGAGTAGAAAGGAAAAGGAGGGGGAGCCCAGGAGCCCTGCAGAGAGGGGCTGCTGCTCTCCACTTCAACCAGCTCCACTATACCTGTTTTATATACTGCATTTCTCATAATAATTCATTTGAGAGAAGGATTCTATTACTAAAAACAAAAAGGTTTGGGCCCATCACCTCTAAAATATTATGCTGACTTGTGTCTTTCTGGTCCAAAGAAGGATAAGGCTACTCGCTGGTAGGAAGAAAGCAGTGGTTCTTCCTGGTAATCCAAGGTTCTGCCCTGAATCAGTTCATCAGTTCTGAAGCCAGTTATTATTTACCTACAGGCCTTGGAAGCAGTGTGGGCAAGGTTTACTTTCAGGCCTCTAACTTTCTTTTGCACATAATCTTCACGACTGGCCCAGTGGACACTTGAAAACAGGACTGTGAAAGGACCCCCTCCCTTTAGGATCAAAGTGGAATGCCAGTGTCACTCTGCACTAGCCCGTCTCTTCCTGCTTCTGCTCAACCTCCTGCTGAGCTATTTCCTCCTTCTCTGATCCCTCCCTTCCTTTTCCTTCCTTCAAGCTTCGCTAAGTACTCACTATAAACGAGACTCGTTGCTAGGGTCCTTTACACACAAAGATGGATAAGACATAGTCCCAACCCTTAAGGAGACCGTGTCTAGGCCAAACTCTCTGAACTTAATCTCTTACCTAATTAAGCTGAGGTTTTCTTCTCTGGTACCAGATCTCTTTTCTTTGTGAGCCCCTGAAAGATCTGCCCAGATCCATCATACAGATTTCTGATCATGGACAAACACTCATACCAATACATTGGCATACTGGCACCAAGCTAATAGCTAGGGCTATGAGGAGGAGATCAAGAAGCCTGTAGAGCAGAATTATAAATTAAAGAGGATTGAGTGCCTAGACTAGTGTATTAGTCTGTTTTAACACCACTATAAAGAACTACCTGAGACTGGGTTATTTATTTATTTATTTATTTTTTAGAGATGGGTCTTACTATGTTGCCCAGTGTTGCCCAGGCTGATCTCGAACTCCTGAGCTCAAGCAGTCTGCCCTCCTTGGCCTCCCAAAGTGCTGGGATTACAGGTGTGAGCCACCGCACCCAGACTAAGACTAGATAATTTATAAAGGAAAGAGGTTTAATTGACTCACCAGTTCCACATGGCTGGGGAGGCCTTAGGAAACTTGCAATCATGGTGGAAGGCAAAGGGGAAGCAAGGCATGTCTTACATGGCAGCAGGAAAGAGTGAGGGGGAAACTGCCACACACTTTTAAACTATCAGATCTCTTGAGAATTCACTCACTATCATGAAAACAGCATGAGGGAAACTGTCCCCATGATCCTATCACCTCGCACCAGGTGCCTACCCTGACATGTAAGGATTCAACATGAGATTTGGGTGAGGACACAGAGCCAAATCATATCATTCCACCACAGCCTCTCTCAAATCTCATGTCCTTCTCACATTTCAAAACCAATCATGCCTTCCCAACAACCCCCAAAGTCTTAACTCCTTCCAGCATTAACTCAAAAGTCCAAGTCCAAAGTCTCTTCTGAGACAAGGGAAGTCACTTCCATCTATGAGCCTCCAAAATCAAAAATAAGTTACTTACTTCCAAGGCACAATGGGGATACAGGCTTTAGGTAAACACTCCCATTCCAAAAGGGAGAAATCAGTCAAAACAAAGGTGCTACAGGCTCCACGCAAATCCAAAACCCAGCAGAGCAGTCATTAAATCTTAAAGCTCTGAAATAATCTCCTTTTACTCCATGTCTCACATCCAGGCCACACTGATGCAAGGGGTAAGCTCCCAAGGACTTGGGCAACTCCACCCCTATGGCTCTGCAGGGTACAGCCCCTGCGGCTACTTTCACAGGCTGTCGTTGAGTGCCTGTGACTTTTACAGATGCATGCTGCAAGCTGTTGGTGGATCTACCATTCTGGGGTTTTGAGGATGGTGGCTCTCTTCTCACAGCTCTACTAGACAGTGCCCCAGTGGGGACTCAGTGTGCAGGCTCCAACCCCACAGTTTGCCTCCACATTACCCTAGTAGAGGTTCTCCATGAGGGCTCGACCCGTCAGCAGACTTCTGCCTGGACATCCAGGTGTTTCCATACATCCTCTGAAACCTAGGCAGAGGTTCCCAAACTCTTGCCTTCAGTGCACCTACAAGCCCAACACATGTGGAAGCCACCAAGGCTTGGGGCTTGCACTCTCTGAAGCAATGGCTTGAGCTATACTTTGGCCCCTTTTAGTTATGGCTGGAGCTGGAGCAGCTGGGATGCAGGGCACCATGACCTGAGGCTACACAGAGCAGCTGGGCCCTAGGCTTGGCCCATGGAACCATTTTTCCCTCATAGGCCTCTGGGCCTGTGATGGAAGGGGCTGCCACAAAGATCTCTGAAATGCCCTGGAGACATTTTCCCCATTGTTTTGGCAATTAACATTTAGCCCCTCTTTATTTATGTGAATTTCTGCAACCATGGCTTGAATTTCTCCCCAGAAAATGGGCTTTTTCTTTTCTACTGCATGGATAGGCTGCAAATTTTCCAAATTTTTATGCTCTACTTCCCTTTTAAATATAAGCTCCTTGTGAATGCATATATAACTGTATGCTGTTAAGAGCAGCCAGGCTACATCTTGAACACTTTGCTGCTTAGAAATTTCTTCCACCAGATACTCTAAGTCATCTCTCTCAAGTTCAAAGTTCCACAGATCTCTAGGGCAGGGGCAAAATTCTGTCAGTCTCTTTTGTAAAGCATGGCAGGAGTGACCTTCACTCCAGTTCCCAATAAGTTCCTCATCTCCACCTGAGACCATCTCAGTTTGGATTTCATTGTCAATATCAGCATTTTCGTCAAAACCATTCAACAAATCTCTAGGAAGTTCCAAACTTTCCCACATCTTCCTGTCTTCATCTGAGTCCTCCCAAACGGTTCCATTCTCTGCCCACTACCCATTTCCAAAGCTGCTTCCACATTTTCAGATCTCTTTATAGGAGTGCCACTCTCCTGGTACCAATTTTCTGTATTAGTCCTTTATCACACTGCTATAAACAACTACCTGAGACTGGGTAATTAATACAGAAAAGAGGTTTAATTGACTCACAGTTCCATGTGGCTGGGGAAGCCTCAGGAAACTTATGATTATGGTGGAAGGTGAAGGCGAAGCAAGGCATTTCTTACATGGCAGCAAGAGAGAGAGTGAGGTGGGAAGCTGCTACATATTTTTAAACCATCAGATCTTACGAAAACTCACTATCACAAGAACAGCAATGGGGAAGCTGTCCCCATGATCCAGTCACCTCCCACCAGGTCCCTTCCCCAACATGTATGGATTACAATTTGACATGAGATATTTGGGTGGGGACACAGAGCCAAACCATATCAGCTAGTGAGGCATAGGATAGAATACAGAAGGAATAACAGAAATCCTCTGTCAGTGGAAATGTAGGTTGTTTCCAGCTTCTTGCTATTTCAAATAATACTGTAACATAACATCATCAAACATATATTTTGATGCACATGTGAGGGGACTTCAAAAAGTTCATGGAAAATGTAATTATAAACCATAACAACTAAAAATATAAACTTTACTTCTGAACATAAGCTCCATCAAGGTTAAGACAGTTTTGTAAGTGATGATATCAGCCATTTAATTCATCCCTAAAAAACTGAGGGTCCTGGGAATGTATCCATGTCAATACAGTCTTTTTTAGATTATTAACTGAAGAAAAATGGATGCCCTTTAAAGGTATTTTAAGATTAGGAAACAGAAAGAAATGAGAAGGAGCCAAATCAGAACTGTAAGGTGGATGCCTAATGATCTCCCATAGAAACTCTTGAAAAATTGCCCTTGTTGGATAAGATGAATGAACAGGAGCATTGTCATGGTGGAGAAGGACTCTCTGGTGAAAGTTTCCTGGACTTTTTTCTGCTAATGCTTTGGCTAAGTTTCTAAAACACTCCCATAATAAGCAGATATTGTCATTCTTTGGCCCTCCAGAAAGTCAACAAGCAAAATGCTTTGAGCATCCCCAAAAAACTGTTGCCATAACCTTTGCTTTTTTTTTTTATTTGTAGAGACAGGGTCTTGCTATGTTGCTCAGACTGGTCTCAAACTCCTGGCCTCAAGCAGTCCTCCTATCTTGGCCCCCAGAGTACTGGGATTACAGGTGTGAGCCTGTACCTGGCCGACCTTTACTTTTTTTTTTTTTTTTCGAGATGGAGTCTCTTGTCACCTAGGCTGGAGTGCATTGGCACAATCTCAGCTCACTGCAACCTCTGCCACCTGGGTTCAAGTGATCCACCTGCCTCAGCCTCCCGAGTAGCTGGGATTACAGGTGCCCACCACCACGCCCGGCTAATTTTTGTAGTTTTTGGAAAGATGAGGTTTTACCATGTTGGCCAGGCTAGTCTCAAACTCCTGACTTCAGGTGATCCTCCCACCTTGGCCTCCCAAGGTGCTGGGATCACAGGCGTGAGCCACCGCACCCGGCCGACCTTTACTATTGACCGGTTCCACCTCTTGGTAGCAATTGCTCTAATTGTGCTTTGTCTTCAGGATCATACTGGTAGAGCTGTGTTTCATCTCCTATTACAATTTCACTTATTCAAAGAAATGTTTGAAGATCTTGATCCCACGTGTTTAAAATTTCTATGGAAAGTTCTGCTCTTGTACACAGCTGATCTGAATGCAACAGTTTTGGTTCCCACTGAGTGGAAAGTTTGTTCAACTTTAATTTTTCAGTTAGAATTGTGTAAGCTGAGCCAGATGAGATGCCTGTTGTGTTGTCTATTGTTTCTGCTGTTAATCATCAGTTCTCGTCAATTAGGGCATGAATAAGATGAATTTTTTTCTCACAAATTGATGGGGTTGAACTGCTCCTGTGGGCTTCATCTTCAACATCATCTCATTCCCCACCCCAACCAACTTTTTTTTTTTTTTTTTGGTGAGACGGAGTCTTGCTCTGTCGCCAGGCTGGAGTGCAGTGGCACAATCTCGTCTCACTGCAACCTCTGCCTCCTGGGTTCAAGCGATTCTCCTGCCTCAGCCTCCCAAGTAGCTGGGACTACACACGCATGCCACCATGCCCAACTAATTTTTTTATTTTTAGTAGAGACAGGGTTTCACCATGTTGGCCAGGATGGTCTTGATCTCTTGACCTCATGATCTGCCCACCTCAGCCTCCCAAAGTGCTGGGATTACAGGCATAAGCCACCGCACCCAGCCCATTTCTTCTTAAAGAAGTTATCCATTCATAAACTGCTGATTTATTTGGGACATTGTCCCCGTAAACTTTTCATAAAGCATCAATGTTTTCACCATTCTTCCACTTAAGCTTTACCACAGATTTAACGTTTGTTCTTCAATTGTAGCAGAAATCATGTTGCTCTGATAGGGGCTCTTTTCAAAGCAATCTTTCTTAGTGCCTCAAACTAGATCGTGTTTACACGTTACCAACAAGTTGGTATGAGTTTCTTTCAGTGCAAAAAATTTTGAGATCCATGCATGTTTTTTTCCTAATATGTGTTTTCCATGAACATTTCAAAGACCCCTCATATGTTATCTCCATTGGATAAATCCTGGTGACTGCTAATTCAAAGGGTCTGTGTATTTTACATTTTAGGATACACTTCCCCAAACTCAAATGTGTTTTCATGTGTTTAAAACTAAACCTGTTCTTTTCTCCCAGACCAGACTTGTTGAGATCAGAAGGGATCCCCACTACAGAAGTGGCCCCCACAGCATCCCCTTTGTCCGGAAGTCCCAAAATGTCCACCTCTAGCAGCAAGAGCCGATATCGAAGCAAACCACGCCACCGCCGAGGGAACAGCAGAGGCAGCCATAGTGACTTTGCCTCCATCTTGAAAAACCAGCCAGCCCAGGAAAATTCACCCCATCCCTCTTACCTACACCAAGCTCAATCCCAGTACCCTTCTCTCCATCACCATAATCCTCTGCAGCAGCAATACCAGCAGCCCCCTCCTGCCATGCCCCTGAGTCACCATCCCAGACTCAACATTCACGGACAGGACATTGCAGCCTGCGCCAACAACCTGAGGTATTTTGGCCCGGCAGCAGCCCTGCGGAGCCCACTCAGCAACCATGCCCAGAGACAGCTGCCTGGCTCGAGCCCTGACCTCATCTCCACAGCCATGGCTGCAGATTGCTGGAGAAGTTCTGAGCCTGACAAGGGCCAAACTGGTCCCTGGGGCTGTTGCCAGGGTGACCCTTATGACCCCTGCCTTCAGTGCAGACCAGAACAGTATGGATCCTTAGACGTACCCTCTGCTGAGCCAGCAGGGAGGAGCCCGGACCTTTCCAAGTCACCAGCACACAATCCTCTCTTGGAAAATGCCCAGAGTTCAGAGAAAATGGAAGAAAAAGAATTCAGCAGCTGTAGGTCTGAGTCATCCCTCGGCACCACTCAGCTCATCACCCCTCCAGTGCTACCTCGAAAAACAAGGCCTCTGCAAAAGGTAAAGTGTTAACGACAAGAGTAGCCTGCATCACTGCCTTCAAAGAATGTCAGAGCCTGTCGTGTTATACACATTAGAAAGCATATGTAAAAACCGTATGCTTTGTAAAAGAATAAGATAAAAGAAACATAAGTAGAAACTTATTTTACTTTAAATTCGTTCTTTCCACGCTACGTAAGTGATATGCTACAGAATACACTTCAGGAACTACTGAACCAGAGGACTGAATCAAATGTATGTGTAATAATTTGTGAGTAGATAACTATATACCGGGGATATGGGATGTGTGTGGTGGCTAAAGCCTATAATCCCAGCACTTTGAGGGACTGAGAGAGGTGGATGACTTGAGGTCAGGAATTAAAGACCAGCCTGGCCAACATGGTAAAATTCCACCTCTATTAAAAAAAAATACAAAAATTAACCAGGTGTAGTAGCACGCACCTGTAATCCCGGCTACTTGGCAGGCCGAGGCAGGGGACTTGCTTGAACCTGGGTGGCAGAGGTTGCAGTGAGCCGAGATGGCACCATTGCACTCCAGCCTGGGCAGCAGAGCGAGACTCCATCTCAAAAAAAAAAAGATAACTATATAGTAGGGATGTGAAATCAAAATAGTTTGGAAACCACTATCCTAGCAGTCTAGTCCTGAGGGATGTTATAGAGTAAGTTTTAGTTTAGGAAGCACAGTATTCTCTTATCCCCTCATGCAGATTCCTAGTGCACATGAACAAATCCTCTGCTTTGAGAAATCACATAGTCAACTTGTTTAACTGAGCATTTCCCTCCCCTATTTGAACATACAGCCTTTTAAAATTAACACCTATTGATCCCCCTGGCACTAGCTTTCTTCACAATTTACTTTGGAAAACATTGCCCTAATTTTTTTTTTTTTTTTGAAACAGAGTCTTGCTCCGTCGCCCAGGCTGGCGTGCAGTGGTGCCATCTCAGCTCACTGCAACCTCTGCTTCCTATTTTCAAGTGATTCTCCTGCCTCAGCCTCCCGAGTAGCTGGGACTACAGGCACCCGCCACCATATCCGGCTAATTTTTGTACTTTTAGTAGAGATGGGGTTTTACCATATGGGCCAGGTTGGTCTTGAACTCCTGACCTTGTGATCCACCCGCCTCAGCCTCCCAAAGTGCTGGGATTACAGGCGTGAGCCACCAGACCTGGCCCCACATTTTAATTGACAAGCGTCGTGACCCAGACAGTTCTTAATCATCGAAACCTGTTTCTCTCCTCTTTATCTACTGGCTGCCTGGGATTTGTCAGCTGGGAAGCAGACTACCAGAGCAGTTCACAGCATGGGCCTAGGAGCCAGAAAGATCTCACTTTAAAGCCAGGCTCTTCCACTTAGTCCCTCTATGGACCTCAGTTTCCTTGTCTATAAAATGGGTCTAATATTGGACTCTGCCTCATAGTTTGATAGGAAGATTACATGCATTAATACATATAAAGTGTTTAGAACAGGGCCTGGAACACAGCACCTTTCCAAAAGTATTAGCTCTTCTTGCTATGGGTCAAAAAACAAGATTATGTATGAAAAGTGTTTACAACATGGTAGATACCCACCCAGTTGTAATTTTGGTTTCATCTCATTATCATTGTTCATCAGAAATTTAGCTGAAGGAATGAAAGAGTATAAAATGTAATGAGTATGTTTGGTCAACTAGGCATTGAGCAGAAAAGAAGCTGAAGCTGAGGGCTGTTGTCTGGGAACTGCATTTCCCCCTCCACCTACATTGCTGCTCCTGTACTGACTAAGCACTCCCAGAGATTAAATTGTGTTTCAGGGACTGGGTGTGGTGGCTCACACCTGTAATCCCAGCGCTTTGGGAGGCCGAAGCAGGCAGATCACCTGAGGTCAGGAGTTTGAGACCAGCCTGCCAACATGGTAAAACCCTGTCTCTACTAAAAATACAAAAATTAGCTGGGCATGGTGGCGTGCCTGTAATTCCAGCTACTCAGGAGGCTGAGGCAGGAGAATCACTTGAACCCGGGAGGCGGAGTTTGCAGTGAGCCAAGATCACACCACTGCACTCCAGCCTGGGCAACAGAGCAACACTCCATCTCAAAAACCAAGTAAATAAATAAATAAAAATTGTGTTTCAGCTGGTGCAGTTGATTTGGGCCAATCCATTCTCTGCTCCTTCAACTCCGACGGCCAGTAACTTGTATTTTTTGGTAACTTCCTTATTAAGGTATAATTTGCATACCATACAGTCCTTCCTTTTAAAGTGTAGAGTTCAATACTTTTTATCCACAGAGTTGTGTAACTATCACCACGACCAATTTTACAACACTTTTATTACCCCAAAAACCCCACACCCTTTAGCAGTCACCCCTTCCCCCAGGCTCCTTCAAATAACATGTATCTTTGAACCTTTCTCATGCCATTTCGATACCGTCTATGGGTCTTTAGCCCACAGAACACACGCCTTGTACATCTGGCCTCGTTACAACCTCACTCCCACAGAGCAGCTCAACTTTTCTTTACCAAAGCATAGTCCCGCAGGTACTCCTAGGGTAAACGACTCATCTCAGCAGTCAGGATAACTTCATCTCTGTCTTTCCCATTTAAAAAAAAAAAAAGCATATCAGAATACAAATCAATAAGAGTCATGATATTTTAGAACTGACTTCTAAAAAGGTAAATTATTCTCAATATCTGGTATGATTCCTTGGACCCAATTACCCACCTCACAAGCGACTAGGTAATCCAGTGTGTCATTATGCTGTGGCTAAGGACAGTTGATCTTAAGTGTGGCTGCTCTTCTGCCCTTGGTTTGAGATGAGTTCTCTGAAAGATCACCTCAGGCAGGACACTGACCCCACCTTCCAGATCAACCACAGAGCACCGGCAATCACAGGGCCCCAGATGTCCCAGCCAGAGCTCCCTTATTGCCGCCAACATGCTGACTCAATAAAAATGCATTAAGCACTTTCTTTTAACTGGCAAACAATAATTATATATTTTTATAGGGATAACACCAATTTTGTATGCAGTATTGTATTAATGGAGCGAGGCATACCGTACAAACAGGATATAGTCTGACCCTCAAAAATGTCTATCTCTAACTAGTTAAAAAGTAATTGGTATATAAGAAAGGGAAAAGCAATTGTTGGGCTTTGAAGATTTGAAAGATCACTTCTATGATAGAGCCTGGAACCACTAGTGACAATGGTTACAAGAGACTGCTCCCAAATCCAAGACCTCCTCTTCAGCTTCCCTCCCCATCACTCACCTCTTGACACTTTAATGGAGCTATCACCTCCCTGAGGACACCGACAAAGTTTTACTCCCTTCTACGCGTCTTGGAGCATCTAATGCAGGCCCGCCATTGTGGCTACCCTGGAAAAGCTGCTAAATGAATAATGAGGACGAACATGTTTAAAGATGGCCTTCAGCAAGCTACTACTAAATGCCTTTTGACGATAATTACATTTTTTACAGGTAGTGGGGATGGGGTGAGAGAGAGAGTGACACTAAAATGAATACAACTCTTTTCTTTCTTGTCCTCCTCAGAGTGGAGATGACTCCTCAGAAGAGGAAGAAGGGGAAGTAGACAGTGAAGTTGAATTTCCACGAAGACAGAGGTAAAACCAGCAAATGCACGTGACGGCCTGTAGCGGAGCCGGGAAAGTCCTAAGTGTGCCACACCTGCTCTTCAACCGCAGGCCACTCCGGCAGCCGCCTTAGGGGGAGCTTGGAACTCCCCGTGTTCATGCTTCCCTGCCGCCCCCTTTCGGGGGCTGTCCGTGCACAGCAGATCCTAGCTCGTCAGCCTTTGCTTTACAGCAGCCTCGAGGTTACGGTTGAGAATGCAGTGGGCCATTTGTGACAGATGGCCAGGCTGCTTTTGGGTAACTGTACTGGTTTCTAGTGTGCCTCCTGTGTGAGTCTGCTCAAGCTTCTGTAATACAAACGGGATGCTTAAACAACAGAAATTTATTTCTCACAGTTCTGGAGCTGGGGAAGTTCAAGATCAAGGTTCTAGCTTACTTAGTTCCTGAGGAAGGCTCTCATCCTGCCTTGCAGACAGCCACCTTCTTGCTGTTTCCCCACATGGCAGAGAGAGATCTTCCTCCTTTTATAAGGTCACAGTCTTATTGGATTAGGCCCCCACTCTTATGACCTCATTTAACATTAATTACCTTCTAAGACCCTATCTAGAGGGTCTGTCTAGATACAATTAGATTGGAGGTTAGAGCTTCAATTGATGGATTTGGGAGGAAGACAATTCAGTCCATAGCATTCCCTATGCCCTAGATTTTATACCTCAAGTTAAACATGATTAGATAAGTTGAGTCCTCCTTCAATCCAGCCTTAGAAATAGCTTCTTGCTTAGATAGCAATAATAATATTCCTGGTAGGAGTAAATAAGGGCCATTTCCCCTCACTTCTAGAATAAAAGCTGCCCCTAATGTAGAGGAGAAGATAGTTTCCCTACCAGGAGGTCTTTTCTGCCAATAGACATTCTGTTCTTGAAGAGTAATGCTCTAAGAGTCTCCCCAGGAAGGTATGTGTATCTGCCCCAAAACAAACAGGAATTCCCTACAAACCAAAGGACTCCTGGCCCTTTGATAAATTATATTCCGGATCCCCACATTATGCACAAAATTGAAATCTGTTCTCATTCTCTGCTATTCCTGGGCTCTTGGTGGCCTCTTCTTATATATCCCTGATCTGCCCTGCTGACCCCCACCAACTGTCACCCCATCACCTGGCCTGGGCATCAGCCAGGCCTAGGCCATATAGCATAAAATCTCTTTGTACTAGGCCGGGTGCTGTGGCTCATGCCTGTAATCCCAGCACTTTGGGAGGCTGAGGCAGGTGGATCACTTGAGGTCAGGAGTTCGAGACCAGCCTGGCCAACATAGCAAAACCCCATCTCTACTAAAAATACAAAAACTAGCTGGACATGGTGGCACGTGCCTGTCATCCCCGCTACTCGGAAGGCTGAAGCAGGAGAATTGCTAGAACCCAGGAGGCAGAGATTGCAGTGAGCTGAGATAGCGCCCCTGCACTCCAGCCTGGGCGACAAGAGTGAAACTCTGTCTCAAATATTTTCATCCCCTATTCCTTCCTGTCTCCATTGTTAAGCACAATTATTGGCAAAAAAGAGGTTTTTAATACCCATTTTTAGACTGTATTCTGGCCTGGGCAATAAAACAAGAATCCCATTCTCTCTCCCTCTTTCTCTTCCTCTTTCTTTCTTTCATTCTTTTTTTTTCTTTCTTTCTTTTGCTGTTTCTTTCTTTCTCCTTTTCTCTGTTTTTCTTAAAAAAAAAAAAAAGTCTTTGTACTAAGAAATACAGAAAGATCAGACAATGGCAAAAGAAAAAGGCAGTCTTTGTTTTGTTATATTTTTTAAACCATTGTAAGCTAATATTCTTATTTACTAAGCTGCTTGTAAACAATGGGAAGGAACTGAGGAACTTTTGTAAATTATCTCCCCAGAAGCTTTGGCTTATCAGAGCTAAACCTAGATGTTAACTGGCATGAGGTCCTAACTGCCTGGGCAGTACCCACAGCTGCAGAGTGAATGTTCCTTTCAAGCTCATTTCTGTTGGAGGTTGGTCAACAGGGGTAGTGAAGGCACTTGGGCCTCCAGGGCCACCATGCCCAATGGACACTGGGCTCTGGGAAATGAAGCTGGGGTGGATTGACCAGGAGGTGAGGGATGGGAGTTAGAGAAGGACACTGATCAAAGTGTGTGTAGATCCAGCCCAAACCTCAGCTCTGCCTTTTCTGATGGAGTGGGCTTAAACAAGTCACTTCCCTTCTCTGGCTCGTTTTCTCATCTGGGAAATGGGTTAGTCCAGAGACTGCAAAGTCTCTTTAACCTGTGAGAATCTATAACTCCCTAAATAAGGGGCATAATTTCAATTTGGACATTTCCATACTATGCATACATGTACATAATGTGATTAGACAAGCTGATTGTTTTCAGACCAGTCATAGCCATCAGCTTGGCGCAGAGTGTTTAGTCACATAAATATAAAAACCAAATGAAAGGGGAAATTAAAATTTCCTTCTTGTGTTAGTCACCTCAGGCTGCCATAACAAAACACCCCAAATTGGATGGCTTAAACAACAAGAATTTATTTCTCATGTTCTGGAGCTGGGGAAGTCCAGGATCAAGGTGTCAGCAGATTCCGTTTCTGGTGAGGGCTCTCTTCCTGGCTTGCAGACAGTCACCTTCTGTTTCCTCACATGGTCTTTCCTCCATATATGCATGTTGAAAGACAGAGAGAGGAATGGAGATAATCTCTTCCTCTTCTTATAAGGCCACCAGTCCTATCTGATTAGGACCTCACCCTTATGACTTCATTTAACTTTGTTTACCTCCTAAAAGCCCTATCTCCACATACAGTTGCACTGGGTATTAGGGCTTCAACACGGAATTTCATGGGGGATAAAAATTCAGTCCATTGCTTTAGCGATAAAAGTTAAATCGTTTCTACCTATCTTTTTAGGCCTCCTCAATGGCAGGAAAAAAACCTAGATGATCTCTACCAACACTATGAGTGGCAGATAGGAAAGGAAAGTGGCTGTTCCTGTGATTAAGTTCTCCTGGTTTTTCTGGTTCTAGGCCCCATCGCTGTATCAGCAGCTGCCAGTCATATTCAACCTTTAGCTCTGAGAATTTCTCTGTGTCTGATGGAGAGGAGGGAAATACCAGTGACCACTCAAACAGTCCTGATGAGTTAGCTGATAAACTTGAAGACCGCTTGGCGGAGAAGCTAGACGACCTGCTGTCCCAGACGCCGGAGATCCCCATTGACATATCCTCACACTCAGATGGGCTCTCTGACAAGGAGTGTGCCGTGCGCCGTGTGAAGACTCAGATGTCTCTGGGCAAGCTGTGTGTGGAGGAACGCGGCTATGAGGTGGGGGCTTCTCCCTTCTCCTCCATCACTATTTCCTTTTTTGCTCTTTGGGGTTCATGTCTCCAGAGCCTTTACAGTTTTCATTTAGTAATAAGATACAAAGGCCTTGTATTAGTCTGTTCTCACAATGCTATAAGAAACTACCTGAGACTGGGTAATTCATGAAGAAAAGAGGTTTAATTGACTCAGAGTTCCACAGGCTGCACAGAAAGCATGGCTGGGAGACCTCAGGAGGCACAGTCATGGTAGAAGGTGAAGTCATGGTTAGATGTGAAGCAAGCATGTCTTTACATGGCGGCAGGAGAGAGAGAAAACGAAGGGGGAAGTGCCTCCCACCTTGAAACCGTCAGATCTCGTGAGAACTCACTCGTGATCATGAGAATAGCAGGGGGAAAATCCGCCCCCATGATCCAGTGACCTCCCACCAGGTGCCTTCCTCAACACTGGGAATTACAATTCAACTTGAGAGTTGGGTAGGACCACAGAGCCAAGCCATATCAGGCCTGCAAAAAGTAAGTAAAAGTACAGAGATCAACAGAGCTCCCAGAAAGGAGGGCAGTTTTTCTCAAATGACACACACACATTGAACTGCTCAGGAAACCTTCGTGTCAAGATTTAACTCAAAATCACCTCTTCCCACTCTCATCTCCCAACATGGTTAAAAGTCTGAGGTTAGGTCAGGTGTGGTAGATTACGCCCATAATCCCAGCACTTTGGGAGGCTGAGGCAGGAAGATCACTCTAGGGTCAGGAGTTCAAGATCAGTCTGGGCAACATAGCAAGACCTCACTTCTACAAAAAAATGTTTTATTAGCTGAGTGTGATGATACATCCCTGCAGTCCCAGCTACTGGGGAGGCTGAGGCGGGAGGATCTCTTGAGCCCAGGAGTTTGAGCCTGCAGTGAGCTATGATCAAACCACTGCACCCTAGCCTGGGCAACAGTGAGACCCGGCCTCTGAAAAAAAAAATTTTTTTTTAAGGTCTGAGCCTTCCCCCTCCAGATCCTGACTCTTCCCTGGATGGTGCCATCATAGCACATATAGCACTTTATTTCATATTCAGTACTTTGCCTTTGGAGAGGCAGGCTAGCATAGTGGCTGTGTGTACCCTGGAATCTGACTGCCTAAATGCAAATCAAAGCATTCCACCTACTGTGGGACCCTGGGCAAGCCACTTAACCTCTCTGTAAAATGGGGATAATAATAGCGTCTGTCTCATAGGGTTATCATGAGGACTAAATGGATGAACAGATGTGTTAATAAAGTACTCACAACAGTGCCTGGGGCATCGTAAGCACTATGTAAGTGGTCGTGTGGTAGGCACTGTTGTTACTGTCATAGTCATCATCATCATCTTCATGCGTCTTCTTTCTCCATAAGCCCCACAAGGACATGACCTGGTCTCATTTATCTCTATAGCCCCCTTACCAAGCGCAGTGCCTACTGTGTGGGAGGTGTTTGGTATCTATTTACTGGGTGATTCTAGAAATGAATTAAGGTTTTATTTTGTCTCACCTCTGCAGAATCCTTTGCAGTTTGAAGAACTGGACTGTGACTCTTCAGATGGGGAGTGTTCTGATGCCACAGTTAGGACCAATAAACACTACAGCTCTGCTACCTGGTAATGAAGGAATACGCATCCTGAAGATCTCGTGACTACACTGGCATTTCAGATCCACCCCACCCTCAGACTTGTCCCACTCTCTCCCAGCATTTTGTCTGGGAAGGGAGACTGCCCCACCTTTGCCACCCCTAGAAATGAGCTGCAATAATAGGAACATGAGACTTGGCAAATCTCTGGAAAATAATATCCAAATGAAATTGAGTCTCACTGAACATTTCAATCAAGAATGGCAGGGATCTATTTTATTGAATATTCTAGCTACTGTAACGTTGATATTTATTTTTGTTTGACATTTTAACACTTTGTACTGTAAAGAGTGAACTATATATGAGATAGGGAGAGATACAATAATTTCTTGCAGAAAAAAAAAGAGATAAAAGAAAGAAAAAGAAAAGAACAGGAAAAAAAGAAATAAGTGGAATTTAGGAGCAACATCCTTGGGAATTTGTGGGGCCGGGAGGTATGACTGCTGCTTGAACGGGGGACCAGGTCTTTTGGCCATAAATGACTAAAGAGCCAGAGCAAGACATTGAACATTTTAGAACACAAAGAGCAGTGAAAGAAAAGCAGTTCTTGGGAACAGAACATATTCACTTCAACCAGCTTGTCCAGGTGGGTTATGGAAATGACCTGGAAAAGTCTGGTGACCAGATACTCGCACCCAAGGTCTTCAAGGGCGTGTGCTTCTCCTGGGAGGGAAAAACAAACAAACCTGTATCTGTGGAAGCTGGTTTCATTTTTAGATATTTAAGCAGCAGTTGGTAGTGAGGTTTACAGATAGTGTCAAATCTTGTTTTTGGCAAATACGTCCCTTTTTAGTGCTGTCACTGTCATTACCTTGACAAATGTGCTACCGTGACCCAATGTGTTGATCTTTCAACCTCAAGTGCCATGGCCTTGTAGCTTACTTCCTTGCTGCCTGCTGACCACTTCCTGTGGGACAAAGACCGGGGGCCAGTAGTGAGGAGGAGAAAAGGGTAAGAGAGGAAGAACATCTACAACAGTGCTAGGAAAGCGAACGTGGAATTTCTAGAACCCCATTCTCAGGATGACTCAGTTCAGCTACATGGAGAAGATGGAATCACCCCTCTCTGGAACCAGGTTGCTCGTCCACTTGAGTCGTATTGATTCATGCAGGAGAACAGACTTTGAAGGCAGCTGGGATGTATGTGTGTCTATCCAATGTCCAAGCCCAAACCACCCCTTTGTTTTTATTCACTAACTCATTCTTAGAAGTTTTTGTTTGTTTTTGTTGTTGCTGCTGCTGCTGTTGTTTTGAGACAGAGTTTCGCTCTTTTTGCCCAGGCTAGAGTGCAATGACACGATCTCAGCTCACTGCAACCTCCACCTCCCGGGTTCAAGCAATTCTCCTGCCTCCGCCTCCCTAGTAGCTGGGATTACAGGTGCCTGCCACCACGCCTGGCTAATTTTTGTATTTTTAGTAAAGATGGGATTTCACCGTGTTGGCCAGGCTTGTCGCAAACTCCTGACCTCAGGTGATCCACCTGCCTTGGCCTCCCCAAGTGCTAGGATTACAGGGCCAAGTCACAGGGCCTGGCCTATCTTAGAAGTCTTAATGACTGGCTACCACTGTCAGAATAAAGGCAAAAACAAGCAAGTTGCAAAAGGCAGCTCCTCTCCCAGCACAATAGCATTTTTGTTCAATAAATAACTGAATTTGAACATCTGTAGCAAGAACAAGTGAGGCTGAGCAGGGGCGGGAAAGATTTTTACATCACCGAAAGCATGAGGTCCTGCCTGTCTCCGGGGCAGTGGGCTCTGAAGAGCATTCCAGGGTACTTCATGGTGCCCTGGCCTTCAGGAAAATTTTATTTAGAATTTTATGTACAAATAGACGCTGACCTAGTACCTGTCCCTGTCCCCAAGATAGATTACTGTCAAATAACCTCTCTAGATTCGCTAGACTCTGACATTGCATCATGTTGAACCTTAGGAAATACTTGCACAGACAGCTGTTAAACCATTTCCAATGCACATGAAAATGTTGCCCCGCCTCTGGGTTTCACTAACTGCATCAGCCAAAAAGGAAAGGCAGGAAGGAATTTAGAGTTCCTTTTGCTTGTTTGAGCCCTCCATTTGTTTACACTTTATATGGATACATTGATTTAAAATGTAGTATCTATGATTTATAGCTCTTAGGTAGGATGAAGGAAAATGTTTAATTTATACAGAGGACAGTATTGTTTGCATTAAATTATTCCATTTTGTAAAAATTCTGTAGCTGGACTACATGAACAACTTTAAGTTATGGCATTATTATCATTGTTATTTTATTTTATAATATTCTCATTCTCATTTTCTGTCGATCAGAAGGTGTGACTTATGATGTAGCACAATGATTGTGTTTATTGCTAACCAGGAATGATTATGGATTTTATAATTTTAATGAAGGAATGAAAATGGAACTGCCATTTGGGAGCTCCCTGGTGTTGATCTTAGCTGTGTTCCCTAATTTTCTGTGTACTACAATCATCTGAGGATGCATGTTCTGCCCTGAAGCCCAATGGATACATTGTGATGTTGACTTGATCATGAAAGCTCCTGTGTGGGCCGATGACCCCCCAGGATGTCAAATAGTGGATGGACATATAGTTCAAAATCTGTAAACTTTCTCAAGTTTCTTAGGAAATAAAATCATGGGACTATATTAGAAATTAAAAGAGAATTATTTAATGTCCTGAGAGGAACAAACCTAGAGGGCTGATGGATTCAAGAACTGACAACATAGTTTGCAGTCTCCTTCCGACCAGGCCCCTTTATCCTCCTAGTTGGGAGTAGCAGGGAATTTAAAAAATGAAATGGTATACAGTAGTCCCCTCTTATCCACAGTTCCACCATTCATGGTTTCAGTTATGCTCAACTGCAGTACAAAAATATTTGATGGAAAATTCCAGAAATAAAATTCCTAAGTTTTAAATTGCACGCCAGTCTGAGGAGCATGATGAGATCTTGCCCCTTCCTATCCTGGATGTGATCCTCCCTCTGTCCAGCACATTCATGCTGCTCATCCATTAGTCACTCGGCAGCAGTCTCAGTTTTCAGATCGACTGTCTCGGTATCATAGTGCTTATGTTCAAGTACCCTTATTTAATTACTAATAGCCCCAAAGGGCAAGAGTGCTGTGCCTAATTTACAAATGAAATTTCATCACAGATATATAAGTATAGGAAAAAAAGTAGTAAAGCTGGGCGTGGTGGCTCACGCCTGTAATCCCAGCACTTTGGGAGGCTGAGGTGGGTAGATCACCTGAGGTTGGGAGTTCAAGACCAGCCTGACCAACATGGAGAAACCCCATCTCTAAAAAAAAAAAAAGAGAAAAAAGTAGTATATATAGGGTTTGGTTCTATCAGAGTTCTTAGGCATCCATTGGGGGTCTTGGAACATATCCCCCACAAATAAGGGAGGACTACTGTATATACGTGTAGGGTATGACATAAAATGCCTAGCTGTGATGTCATCCTAGAACAAGACTAAAGAACTTTAAGAAGGAGGCTTGGTCACTTAGAGGACCAAGGGCTGGAAAAATATCTTGAAAGGCCATATTTTCCATCCTCTGACTTCAGATCACACCGTACTGTAAATCTCTCATTCATTATTCCTTGGAACAGAGATGCTACAACTCCATGTCTTCTATCCAACATAAAACACTGACACTTGCATGCAATTCTTGCCCACCTTTGGTGGCAACAGAGAAACATCAGGATCAGCTTCTATCATATCTTTTGGTGATGGTCTTCCTAGAAAACCTACACCGATACCTCATAATTTTGATCAGTTTTTTTGAATTCTCATCTTGATTATCTGTTACGCTATTGTCATACACCTTATCTGGATTAACTGTTATGAGTATGTTAGGGAAGTAGGTAGCAGCTGAATATCAGTCAGTCATTGTATAGTCAAGAGTTGAATAAAGTCCATACTGAACACATTTTGATGAGTAGAATTGACTAGAGGTTTCAAAGAAGAATGATGTCCTTAGTGGAGGTTAAAAAGGGAAACCTTTTCCATCCCAGACTGGTCCTTTGCTGCCCGCCTTGTGATAACCAGGAAAATCTTGAATTGATGTATGTTTCTTGGAGATGACTCCACAGTCATCTGAAGAGTGTTGAATCAAGAGCTCAGGGAAGTTATGAGCTATTCTTCAGTCCTGACAGCGATTCTTCAGTCACGACAGTGCTTCCAGGAACCTCATAAGCCTATGATTTCAAGCTGCTTCATTGATGGAAAGTTTAAGCATCTTGGGATGAATGTCCATGTACAGTTACCATCTGTTTTTGACTGACTGCAAGATGATGCCTTAATTTAGGTTGCAGATGAGCATTTGGTTTTGATTTCCATCTATTTCTAGATCATATCCTCTGGGTAACAATTCCTCTTCAAATTGCTTTGCAGAGGGACTGAGAAGCCTGCATCTACTTTGAAATTATAACGGACCTTACCGCCACTGAAGTTTAGACTTGTTTGCAAGGTGGTGGGGAGCGCCTACTTAGAAAGATGAATATGCTAGCTCTATCGTAAGCTAGCATCTTCATCTAGCTACTTGAAGTTAAGATACTGTATTTTAAAATGTGGGTGTCAACAAATCTATCCTTTTAGAATTAAAGAGATTTTCAGTAGGATTTAGTAAGTACTGGACATCTACTGTAGAGCTTCGTCATGCTAAATTATTCCCCTCTCCTTGTCTAAGTAATAGATGTGCTGGTTTGGGGTTTTCCTGGCGCCAACCCAGACTTTTTTTTTTGAGGCAGGATCTCACTCTGTCACCAGGTTGGAATGCAGTGGGATGATCATGGCTCACCTCAGCCTCCTGAGTCGCTGGGAGCACAGATGTGTGCCACCATGCCGTTTTTTTGTTTTGTAGAGATGGGGGTTTCCCTGTGTTGCCCAGGCTGGTCTCGAACTCTGAGCTCTAGCAACCCTCCTGCTTTGGCCTCCCAAAGTGCTGGGATTACAAACCCAGCCTCCAGACCATTTTAAAGGCCCTCTCCCACTGTGTCATATTGGCATCCTTTAAGAATAAATCATCCTTTTGATCAGATGATTTACTCTTTTTTTCTTCAATGTCCTTATGTCTAAATGTTTCCTTTCCCTTTTCTTAAAACAGTCCCACTTGAACTTCCTGGAATTGAATTCTCCAGAACATAATATTTATAATCCATAGAATTGCTGCCCTACTTTGCAGTAGTGTGTGCTATGTTTTGTTTTCCCACTGAGCCAGAAACCAAAACATTACACTACCACTTACCAGCATCTACCACCTCCAAGACCAAGACCAACATTATGTATTGAGCACCGTGTTTCCTACTGAGCCTAGACATAGCCTCAGAACCTCTCAACATATCACTTGGAGCAACAATTGCCACTTGATTGGAATTGCCATTTGAGCTTGAGTTAGTCCCAATGGGAGAACGACAGGCTTGCACCAGTGTTCTCTTACGGATTTACCTGTGGCTGTCAGGGGCGGTCCCAGTGAAAGGGGAAAGGCACTTGCCTCTACTCACTGCCCTTTTGGATGACAGTTCCAACTGAAGGAACAGCAACCACTGATGGATCCAATTCCGAAATGTCTCTTCATTCACATCATTCAATTCTGTTGAATGAATATGTTCCTCCCTCACCTTTTATAAACAGGAAGTTCATATAAGCCCCAGTTACTTACTTCTTTGACTCTGTGAGACTAACGTACCAAAACAATGTGACACTCTTTTCGAGACTTTGACTTGTACTGTCAGTATGAATTCAGTGCCTTTCCAGGCAGCAAAATGTTTCTTCTTTGCTGATTTCATAGGACAAACAGCCCAAGATACTCACACCCCCAGTGTTAGCAACCTCACAGACTGGTACATTAGAATCATATTAATCTGCTTGTTTGCATGTTATAACTGGTACTGCAAATGCCTGTTCAAGTTGGACTGAACTAGGCTAAGCAGAGGACCTTTGTGGAACCTGGTGCATTTCTCAGGGACAGGTGGCTAAAGAGGGGAGCTCTGACTTCACTGCTCTGAGAAACAGAAGGTGGGTTAAGGCTTGTGTTAACTGTCACATGGCCAGGGTATGATGGCAGGATTTCACAGAGCCAAGTCCTAAGCAGATGGCAAGGCCACTGTAAGGAAGCTCCCGGCAGCATCCCAGCTCTGCTCTCCAGAGCCACTTCACAGCACTCAGGGGATCACTGGCTCACGGCTCAGGCTGCTGTCCAGTGACCAGGTGGACAGGGTCCTCCAGTGACTGCAGGCCAGAGGGAATCCCAGGCAGCACATGCAAGCTGTTAGGAAGATATCCCATCTTGGCCGTATCACCCCAGGGGCTCTTCACTCCAGAGTGACCACTTCCCAGACTCTGGAAGGGGGAAGACCCTCTGATGCTTTATTACAATAATTTGAGCTCCTACTGATTTGGAGCAAATGAATTTTTCTTTTGTGGCTAAGTCTCCAAATGAACTCCCTTACCTGCCCCCGCTCCAGTCTCCTGTACTGTCAGTCCCCAGCTCCCAGTGTCATTTTCTGACGCCGGCTCCCTCTCTGTGTTGAACAGCAATGGGAACAAGACTATCAAAGCAAACAAATGCATGGAATTAAAAAATGTACTTCACTGTTTTCTAGTCCTGTCTTTTTCTAAATGTACTGTTTGTGTCTTGAGAGCTGCCTTAACAATCTCAGCATTCGTCAGAACTTGAGGGAAAGAAAGACTTTACACAACTGGGTTCCTGTAGCCATGAAAAACAGGTAATGGGAAAAGCTACTTTCTGTGGTTCCTCTAACTGACACAGCCACAAAAGGCAGAGGCAATCCTCTTTTTACTTGGTGACCATCTCTTGAGTATTCTGTAAAGGCTAGACCGGCACTCTGTGTCTTCCCTGTGCTTTCCTGCTGCTCATCCAGTAGCTATTCCTGTTACTAGTGACCCCACTATACAGGGAGCAGAGAGAGAAAAAGAAGATGAAAATCTGATTTCCAAGGAATTATTTTGGTAAGAAGCATACCAAGAGTGGAAAGCTTGAAACACCATTTTGGACTGTCCAATTTTCAGCCAAGCCTAACTCCCACTGGCAAGGGTAGTTGAAAGTTAGCAACATGTTCAAACAAGCACCACAAAGAACACTTATATCCATTTGGGGTATTTATTTGGGAAATTGCTTTGCCTGTAAACTCACAACTGATAAGGCACATTATTGCAAAATCGTGAGAGTAGAGGGAGACAAGTCTAAGCATCCTGAAAAGGGGCAAAGGGCACACAGTTGCGATGATGTGGAAAATGTCTTTCTCCTCCCTTCCCCCTACTCTAGGACACGAAGGGCCACAGTCTTCCAAATCTGCTGCCTCCTACCCCTACTCTCATTATCAAGGCTTCTTTTAAAGAAACACGTTTTTAAAAAATGCAATCCTTGGTGTGAAAGGATCATACCATAGCCAGCAACATCACCTGGGAATCCACCTTGAACAAGAGGCCTAGATTAAAGTCCTGGCACGACTCTTGGCCAAGCCAAATCATCAACCCAGTGGATGAAACCCAAGAGCAACAGTCTGGTAAGTCCGATGAGTGACTCCCATGGGGTTAGGACCACAGGGCTGGTCAGTTCAGATGCCAAGGTCCTGTCTTTGGAAGCATTAATTCAGTCTGTGCCAATTCTGTCGTGCAGCTAGAGGAAGTTCTGACAGCTACAGGCAATTAAGATACAACAACAAAGTTATCAGAAACCAAGGTTTCCTCTTAAAGATAAAATACAATTATCGTTTAGTTACTCTCAGCAAATAAAAAATGAAAAACATTCAGAGGGCATACTGCCTGAGGGCTCCATATACTGAACCCATTCTCCAAGCATGACACAGAAGGAATTCCTGCAGAAAGGACAGATAAGAACATGTTTGCCTGCTCATCTGATTCAGGGGAGTCAAGGGCCCTGACCCATCCAGATGGATAAGAATTTCTCCAGAACATATCCATAACTCCATTCATATTTAATAGTCTGTTTGTGATCAGTTTAACAGTCAGGACATGCAACCATGAGGAGATGTGACAGACATGGTAACATCAGTGTCTGAACACGAGCATTACAGAAGTCATGTATGCGAGCAATACGTGGAAGTCCTAGGCAGTTCGTCAGCTTGTTTCACTTGGCTTATGAAGAGGTCGGTCATCAGCAAGAGAGTACAAAAGAAACACCCTTCAAGAGACTGACAAGGTGAAGAGCGATGTCAGTGATGTGGGTTCCCATGGCATCATCGGAACTAAACATCCACAAAGACGCAAGAGGAGGGCGTCTGTCACAGCAGCCTGTCACTCTGCAAAAGAGGTATTCTGGACAAGGACAATCAGCATCTTCTCCCAAGGCAGCTCAGGGGCTGGCACGAGGGAAACGTGACAGGCTATCCCAAGCTCCTTGTTAGATCACAAAATACAAACAGCATTTTCTTTCTTTTTTGTCTTGTTTTTTTTTGTTGAGATGGAGTCTCACCCTATCACCCAGACTGGAGTGCGGTGGCGCCATCGCGGCTCACTGCAACCTCCACCACCCAGATTCAAGCGAATCTCCTGCCTCGGCCTCCCAAAGTGCTGGGATTACAGGCGTGAGCCACCGTGCCCAGCCACAAACAGCACTTTCTAGGAGGCATCCCGTTGTAGTGTCTGCTACACCAGGGCTGGTCTGAAAAGCTGATATAATACACCTTCAAGAGCAGAGTGTCCTTTATGACCAGACACCGCACATCAATGCACAGTGTCCACATCACCTACTGAAGGCAATTAAAAACAATGAGGGGCTTTAGAGGACCACACCCATTAAACAAATAAGCAACTGAGTCCAGAGAGACGTGGCAAACAGAAAATCCAGATCACGTGTCTTTTCTACTATGTAGATGATCAGCAATGCTTGTTTCATTCAATTGCAGATGTTTCTGACTAAATTTTTTAATGAGTGTTCCAGGAATTAATGCTACCATGGCAATAGCCAACAGCTTAAAGACAGTGTCCCAGGAGAAAAGAGCATCCAGAGAGCTTAGGGTTGACAGGATGGAGCCTGTCTGCACACAGATGAAATTGTATGGGATCAAACCTGGAAGAGGAAAACGGAGAAGCACCTGTTACTAGCAGCAGCAAAATTAAGAAAATTATAATTCAGAAATGTCAGCAGGAACAGTGAGTACACTATTTTTGCCCGACTCTTGACCCTTACACGTATTAACTCTTTCCCTTCTTTCCTTCTTTTCTCTTCTTTTCCCTCCTTTCCTCACTTCCCATATATACCTCTCTTGTTCAACAAAAGAACTTGAGACGTTTACACAAATAATATATGCTACTATAAGATAATTTTACAATAGGGCCAGGAACGGTGGCTCATGCCTGTAACTCCAGCACTTTGGGTGGATCACCTGAAGTCCGGAGTTTGTGACCAGCCTGGCCAACATGGTGAAACCCCATCTCTACTAAAAACACAAAAATTAGCCAGGCGTGATAGCATGTGTAATCTCAGCACTTTGGGAGGCCAAGGTGGATCCCCTGAGGTCAGGAGTTCAAGACCAGCCTGGCCAATATGGTGAAACCCTGTCTCTACTAAAATCACAAAAATCAGCCAGGCGTGGTGGCGTGTGCCTGAAATCCCAGTTACTTGGGAGGCTGAGGCAGGAGAATCGCTGGAACCCGGGAGGCGGAGGGTGCACTGAGCCAAGATCTCACCACTGCAATTCAGCCCAGATGACAGAGCTAGACTCTTCTCAAGAAAAAAAAACTGATAGGAAAAACAGGAAAAGCAAAATGCTTGCAGAAGAATATAAGACATCAGGGAGTATAGTTAGTAGAAAATGTATACGGTTTGCTAAAAGTGGGCCCCAAATTTGGTTCTGAGCACCCAACAGCCAAAGTAAAGAAAGAAGTGCTGTTGCTGAGATTTGCAGTATGCATAAGATTCAAAACAGTTTTTTAAAAGAAGTACTATTCACATTCTGCACTGTCTCAAAGAGGTCATCAAATCCCTTGGATCCCAAAAGCCTGACTGGCTGAACAGGCTGGCTGCAGAACAATCAGCGGGTGACATTGTTACAAACCACATCCTTGGGCTCCGCCCCTGAAACTGTGGTTATTTGGCCCTGGGGTAGTACCCAGGAACCTGTATTCTACAAGCCCCTTCTCCACTCCCACCCTGAGATTTGGATTGGTTTGGAACCCTCTGATAATCCATTCCTCTTCTATAGGAGAGCAAGTTAAAGGAGATGAAGACCCCAGACCCCTCAAGGTTACACAGCTTGTGAGACGGGGGACAGGAACCCAGGTCTCCAGATCTTGTCAAGCCTCATGCCACCCAGGTAATTAGAAGCTGCAAACCCCCACTAGCTGAGGTCCTCAGGCACTTTGTCTGAAAACTGGTATGACCAGAATTGGCTGTGGTAGATCTTGCTTCTATTTAAGATCTCCATTTCTCTCAGGTATCACCTATTAATAGCAGCAGCTCAACCACACATTTGTTCTGTTTGACCTAGAAGCCCTGAATTGTCTTTCCCTCTAGGCTCTAAGGAAGGTTAAGAGAAAGGGATCCTTGCCTTAAGCTTAAGGAGGGTGGTTTTCTTCCAGTATGGAGAAACTAGCAGTCACTGATTTTACAGGATGTTAGCACTTTACCACTGTGATAAAGGTGGTTGAAGACCCATACTTTGAGCAACACTGCTCTAATCCCAGCCCTGACTTGGATGAGTGGTCCACTGTGAGTAAGTAGCTTGCTGGAGGTCACACAATTGTCAAAGGCAAGGAGAAACTTTAGATATCGTCTAATTCAGTAGACTGCAACACTCAGGATCCAGTGAAATCCCTTCTAGGGACTAACTACTCATACTGAATACCTGCATCACCTGGAAAACATTAAAAGCTCCTGATCCCTGAGTCCCACCCCAGAGATGATTTAGTTGATGTGTGGTGTGGCCTTGGTTTAGGGATTTTTTTAAATCCCCACAGGTGTTTTTTTAGGCGGAGTCTCATTCTGTCACCCAGGCTGGAGTGAAGTGTAACACTCTCTGTTCACTGCAACCTCCGCCTCCCAGGTTCAAGTGATTCTCCTGCCTCAGCCTCTAGAGTGCCACCACGCCAGGCTAATTTCTGTATTTTTAGTAGAGACGGGGTTTCACCATGTTGGCCAGGCTGGTCTTAAACTTCCAACCTCAGGGGATCCACCTTGGCCTCCCAAAGTGCTGGGATTACAGCATGAGCCACCACGCCCGGCCTCCAGGTGATTTTTAATAGGTTTAAAGGTGATTTTTAATGGGTCTGCAATTTGAGAACGACTGGGAATTGGATTAAAATGCACATTCCAAGATCCTACCCCCAAGATTCTGATTCAGCAGGTCTGGAGTAGACCCCAAATCTAGATTCTCAACAAGCCCCCTGACCCTGCCAATCTGATAAAAGTTCCCCAAGGCCCACACTTTGAGAAACATTGCTCTATTCCTAGCCTCTCATCTGGCCAGGTGGCCCACTGAGGGTAAGTAGCTTGCCACAGGTTGTGCAATTGTCAAAAGGCAAGAAGGGACCTCACAGATGCCAGCTCTTCCTAAGGCAGAACTTAATCCAAACAGGGGCCAAAAACCAGGCGGTAAGTGCCTTGCTCTCGCCTTTCTTCTGTCCCCACTCAAAACTCACGGACACATACCCTCATTCCAACCCTGCTCTTCCTGCTGGCATTGACTCAGTACTTACTGTAAGCCAAGTTATGTGCTTTACATAGATTATCTCTTCTAATCCCAGTGCCTAGCACTTACAGCTGTGCAGTGAACACTATTTAGTCTAAAAGTATTTTTACGGGTTTTCCTGTTGAAGCCTGAGTAGATCTGAAATCAAAAATCATTTCTTTAGAACCTAAGGCTTGAAGCCGCACTTTGTGAGCCTGTGTTCTCAGAAGCAGGCACATGCTCACATGGCTGATAACCCAGGGCAGACCCCCAATGTGACCGCTGTGAAGACTCAAACCTACCCCACCAGCATCTTACCGATAAGAACTGAGAAGAAGAACTGCATGATGGGAATGTTGAGAATCGGGGCCGAGAGGTTTAAGAACCAGTTTGGTGTCATGGGGAAAAGTCTCAAAAACAGTAAGAAAAAAAACAAGCTGTTTCTGTTCTCCTCCACCTGTAGCCAAAGAGGACAAAGCTGTTAAGAAGCAGACAGGGTCTCCAGGTATTGAAAACCTGCTGGTGCCGGGCACTGTTCTAGACACTTCACATAATCTGTTCCCAGTTCTTCCACCAACCCTCCAGGGAGAGACTGTTTCCCTCGTTTTAAAAATGGAGGTGCTGAGGATCAGAGAAGTCGGGAGCTTGCCCGAAGTCCCAGAGCTGGTAATGATGGAGCTGGGATTTGATCCCAGGTCTACGTCTCCTGAAGACATCAAAAGAGCCCCTAGGACCTCCTGAGACGGCATGGAAGAGCACTGTGGGAAACCCTGCTACTTGCTTCTTTCAAGGCCATGCACGTGGTGACTCTCTGGGGTCCCAGCTCTCAGATGTGACCCCTCCCCTTACCTTTCTCTGCAGCAGGGCCACTTTATCAGGAAAGTAGGACACCACCAACTGTTTGCCAAAAATACTGGAGAGCAGGTAGCAGCATGTGGCACCCACCGAGGTCAACACACAGCACAGCAGAAGCCCTAGCCATGGCCCAAACAAGGCACCAGCCAAAACATTCTGCAAAGAAAACAAACCCTCAGGCAGGTGAACATCTAGCAGCTACCAGGCACCTTATCCTGGAGCCTGAGGAGGTTCCCTCCTCCTTCAGTGTTTATTCCCAGCTAAAACCCAATTGCCTGTCTCTCTGCCTGTCTTCCTGTCTCTCTTCCTTTCTCCCTCCCTCTTTCCCTCGCTTTCCTTTTTTTCTCTCTTTCTCTCTCCTTCCTCCCTCCCTCTCTCCCTCCCTCCCTTCCTTCCTTCCTCTCTCTCTCTTTCACAGGATCTCCTTCTGTCAGCCAGGCTGGAGTACACTGGCATGAGCACAGCCACTGCACACTCAAACTCCTGGACTCAAGCAGTCCTCCTGCATCAGCCTCCCAGGTAGCTAGGACTATAGGCACATGCCACCAAATCCACCTACTTTTTAAAATTTTTTGTAGAGATGGGGTCTCACTGTGTTGCCCAAGCTGGTCTCAAACTCCTGGGCTCAAGGAATCCTCCCACCTCAGCCTCCCAAAGTGCTAAGATTTCAGGTCCCAATAGCCATTTTAAAGAGGTGAATGAAAAATTATGAAAAGGCTGGGAACTACACCGGGCATCAGTCTCTTCACCTTGAAAATGAGGATAAGGATTAAAGCCTCAGGAGGTTTAGATGGGATCTGTGGCTATGGTAGATTCTGCAATTACTGGGGCTCCAAGAAAGTAGAAATGAAACTCACAAGTTATCTTCACTATTTCAAAAGATGAACACAAACCATGAATCTTCCCTTGATAAGACCACACAAGCTATATAAGATGTCTTGTTTCTTTAATTTTTGCTCAAATGACATCTATGTAGTATGCTAATACCAGGGGTTCCATGTTGACCAGAGCTCTAGCCAACACTTGAAGTCTTGGTTTAAGAAAAATGGGAAAGTGGGCTGGACGTAGTGGCTCACGCCTGTAATCCCAGTACTTTGGGAGGCCGAGGCAGGTGGATCACCTGAGGTCAGGAGTTCGAGACCAGCCTGACCAACATGGAGGAACTCTGTCTCCACCAAAAATACAAAATTAGCCGGACATGGTGGCGCATGCCTGTAATCCCAGCTACTCGGGAGGCTGAGGCAGAAGAATTGCTTAAACCTGGGACGCAGAGGTTGTGGTGAGCCGACATCACACCACTGCACTCCAGCCTGGGCAACAAGAGCAAAACTCTATTTCAAAGAAAAAAAAAAACGAAAAATGGAAAAGTGAGCCAATACTTCCTAAATGCATTCTGGCTGGTAGACATCATCCTGACAAAACATGGGATGCAAGAGAAAGTAAACGAAAGCCTTGGAAGCAGGAAGGTGGGGAGCCGCCGATCAAGCTGTGTTAAGTGCCTGACTACATGTCCTGTGTCATCCTCACTACATCCCTGAGTCATGCCATCCTTGGCCCATTCTACAGGTGAGAGGTTAAGTATCTTGCCCAAGATCACAGCAGGCAGAGTCAGCGTTTGCCCTCAGGTCTAGATGTGGAGCCCCCACCAAGCAGCAGCTGGCTCTCTGCCCTGAGGAAAGATCAGCTCAAGACAGCAGACAGACACAGGGCAGCCTCAAGGAGTCAGTCCCTGACCCCAAGCACCACACACCTCCCCTATCCTCTTGGACATGTCTGCATTTCTCCTAGTTTCAAGGAAAATGCCTGAGCAGGTCCAGCCTCCGCCTAGAGGAGAGAAGCATGCTGGGGCAGGAGCGGGAGGAGTGTAAGAGGAAGCCGTCAGTGTCTCCCGCTTCTGTGCTCACTCAATCCCTCAGGAGACACTGAGGGCCACTGTGTGCCAGCACCACTACACCCACTGGCAAGTTTAATCGTCCCCACACAACAATCCCAGGAGGTTACAGGGGAGTATCCGAATTGTGCAGATAAGGAAAAAGAATCGGAAGGAGGGCAGGACACTGACCAGGAAGCTGGAGCCGGGGATGGCAAAGCCCTGTTTGTAGAGGTAGGCGCTGCAGAAGAGCAGGAACACGTAGCCCTGGTGCTCCTTCCGGTATTCTCGAAGGACCTCAGAGAGCTCCCGCAGCTCTGCCAGGTCAGAGGGGAACCACAGTGACCTGCGGATTTGGAAAAGCCAATGGAAACATGAGTTCAGATCAGCCCAGTGCTTACGAAAGTCACTCACTGTGTCTACTTTTCAGAGTAGGTTTGTAAATATGCGCATCATCTGGTCTGCTGGGAACACATACACTTCCGATGACGGATGACCTGATACGACGTTGCAGAGATAGACAGGGGAGCCCTAGTTTGGAAGCAGGAGACCTGCCTGGGTGAACATCCCAACCCTGCTGCTTTCTGTTATATGCACTTGGACTAGTCCCTGGGTCTGTTTCTTATCTAAAATATGAGGGGTGGGTGTTAAATAGTCATGAAGTTCCCCTTTAGCTCTGGGATTTTAGAATCTGTTCTTAAGAGGCAAATGGATTCTTTTCCAGGCAAGTTCTAAATGTCCTAAATTGCCTTCCTTTCAAGGACACTGACTCCGCCACAAACCAAGAACGATTCAGACTTCAAACTGTTCCTGAGGTGCCAGATAAAATGACTTTTCAGCATTCACTATAACGCCAATTAAATATTATCCAGGAAAGTATATCTGTCCCACACCATAAACATAAGTTTCTTGATAATATGTCAGGCTTGAATCGAACCCTTTCAAAGACCCTACTATTTCACTCTGCTCTTAATCTGGTCCTCAGTGCACTCTGTATACTACAACCCTGTCCAAGGGTTATAGTATAAAGGCTACTTTGCCTCTGCCCATCTGAACAGTCCTTGACTCCATCCCTGATTAATTACTTCTCATGAGCATGCTTCTCTTGGTTATGTCTGACACCCTCAGCAGAGACTTCTTAGCTGCAGCAAAAGAACACAATAACTGAAAACAGTTGCCCTAATAGTCAAATCTCAGTAATTCCCTTGACCATGCAGTGCTGTACTAGGCACACTTCCATGCACTGTATAAAGAGTATGCAGCACTCACAAAAACCTGCCAGGTAGGTATTTCTCTACCACCTGCCTCGACCAGTCGTTCATTATAAGGAGAAAAGTAGGCCAGGCACAGTCATCCCAACACTTTGGGAGGCTGAGGCAGGTGGATCACCTGAGGTCAGGAGTTTGAGACCAGCCTGGCCAACATGGTGAGACTTCGTATCTGCTAAAAATACAAAAATTAGCCGGGCGTGGTTGCGGGCGCCTGTAATCCCAGCTACTCAGGAGGCCGAGGCAGGAGAATCGCTTGAATCTGGGAGGAGGAGGTTGCACTGAGCCGAGATCGCGCCACTGCACTCCAGCCTGGGCGACAGGGTGAGACTCCATCTCAAAAAAAAAAAAAAAAGGGGGGGGGCGGGGGACAAGAAGGGCAAAAGTAGAGACAGCCAGGAAAAGGGCAGAGCCGATAACTGATTCGTGAATAATTTAAAGTTGTCCGTGCCACATTTCTCCTGAAGACGTAATGTCTAAAGTCTCAAGGGCAGACCTGACGGAAGTAAGGTGGGGAGGAGGAGAGGCAGCTGAAAGTGGCCGTGATGGGGCTGAGGGCCCACAAGCGGCGCAGGGCGGCGGGTACTGGGGAGGCAACGGCGCGGGCGGGCTCAGCGCCGCGCCCCCCTCGGCAAATCCATCCAACCAAAGGCGCGCGGCGCCCCGCACCCCCGGCAGCCGGCACCACACAGGTCCCAGGCAGCCCCGGGGCGGGCTCCCTTCCGCCCGCCTGTCCGAGACCGTGCGGCCGCGGGCCCAGATACCAGACCGGATTCTAGTCCGATGAGTGAACCGCAATTCCCAGCCCCAGACGCCTCCGATACCGGAACCCGGAACCCGGATCTCCGGATTCTCCGATTCCCAGCCCCGGTCCTCGGACCTGGCTCCCTTCCTCTGACCCGAACCCGGATCGCCGCCACGCACCTGCCTCCAGCCTCCTCGGTGGAGCCCAGTCTCTGGCCGCGGGGCAGTCGCGTCGACAGCAAGTACAGGGCGAAGGTGCTGCCGGCGAAGACGAGAAGGAGGCCGAGCAGCGGGCGCATGTCGGCTCCGCACCCCGGCCCACAGGACCGCCAAGAAGCTAACTTGCGCCCCGGGACGCAGCGGCGGGCGGACTGAGCCAGCGGAGCACGTTGGCGAACGGACCGGGGCGGGGTCCGGGCCAAGCCCCGCCCCCGAGCCAGGCCCCGCCTCCCGGGCCAGGCCTCGCCCCCGAAGCTGACTCCGGGTAAAACCTGCCTCGTGGTCTGTCCTCTCTCCGTCTGTCCGTGCTTGTTTTTCTACGTTTATCCCTGTCGCTTTCTCCACTTATTCTGCAGGCATGGAGCGCCCCCAGTGCCGGCTCGGTGCCGGGGCTGGGAGTTCCGGGGGTGAATCGGGAGCCCATCCCGCAGCGAGCTTGCCGTCTAGTGGTCAAGGCAGTCTTGTCCACGACACGAAGCAAATGTAGCCGGTGTAGCACTAGCGGCTGCAATCAAGTGCGGTGGGGCGGTAATAGTGACCACGGACATAATCAGAATTGCTTTTTATTCAGCCCCTACTATATTCCTATTATCCCTGAGCCTCACAATCATCCTGCAAGGTAGGTATTTGTGTCTTTCTCTAACAGATGAAAACTCTTGAGTTTCAGAAGAATGAAATGACATCCCCCCAAAAGAGAGTCAGTATAAGAATTCAAGTCAACCTGGGTCCCAAACCAGTGGTCCTTAAACTGTGTGGATTCATGGAGGAGATGGAGTTTACCTTCAAGGATAGGCAAGACGTCTGCAAGCAGAAAAAGGAGGAAATGGGTGAACTAAGGCCCAAGTAAGGCACCAGAGTCCAGTTTCAGTGAAGCCTAAGGTATATGAGAAATAAGGAGACTCTGGGGACAAACAAGAGTGCACTGAAGGCAGGCTAAGGAGTTGGATTTTTAATAATGTGGATGACACACCAACAGAGGTGTTTAAGAAAATGATTCAGTTCCTGTTTTAGGATGTTCGCTTTGGCAGGTGATTAGAATACATGCTGAGTTGATAGCTGCAACTGCCTTGATAATAAAGCACGCCGGCCTGGCTGGGTGCAGTGTAATCCCAGCACTTTGTGAGGCCGAGGCGGGTGGATCATTTGGTATCAGGAATTTGAGACCAGCCTGTCCAATGTGGTGAAACCCCGTCTGTACTAAAAATACAAAAATTAGCTGGGTGTGGTGGCGCATGCCTGTAATCCCAGCTACTCTCCGAAGGCTGAGGCAGGAGAATCACTTGAACCTGGGAGATGGAAAGTTGTAGTGAGCCGAGATCACACCATTGCACTCCAGTCTGGACAAGAGCAAAACTTTCTTTCAAAAAAAACAAAAGAAAGAAAAAAGAAAGTATGCAGGCCTAATCCAGGAGGGAGGAGGCTGAGGGGAGTGGAATTGGTATGATATGTTACTGAGTAAACGAGGAAGGGATACAAAGTGTCAAAAGCCTGCACAACAGAGAGAAAGCAACCTTGTCATATCATTCAGAACACCTGTTAGGCCAAATAGAGAGCATCTTTCAGAATCTGTGTGCACAAGATCTTAGCAATTCCACATCCAAGAATGCAACCTACAGCCAAGAATGTAATGGAATTTAATTCCACATCCAAGAATGCGCATAAGTAGCAAAGATGTATGTTTAAGGGTGTTCTCTCAGCTGTGTTTTGTATTAGGAGGTTGGGAATGACCTAAATGTCCATCAGCTGGGGACTGGCTAAGTTAATTATGGCATATTCACAAATGGAATACTAGGTAGCCTCCTCAAAGAGGAAGGCTCCCCAATCTCAGCATCCCCAACCCTCCTGGCCCCCAACCTAGTACCTGCAGAGCTAACTTACCAGCCAGGGCACCTCCTGCAGGCTGCACCGGCCCCAATCAAGGTCACTCATTTACAGCACATGCCCACACCATGTGACAAAAGACAACTGCAATCCTCCGTGAGCTGCAGTCCTTTCCCAGGCACATGCTAGACCCGGAAACAGGTGGGAAAAATGAAAAGGTGAGAGGTTCCTCTGGGAACAAGTTAGCCAGGCATTTACTGTGCCTCTTTGTCAATAGCAGGCAACCTTTTTTGCCTTATTCAGGCTTCTCAAGAAGTGACAAAGGAGCCAACTTCTCTCTTTTCCAGGAAGTCTGGGAAATGGGCTATTTGCCTCCAAAGATAATGAAGACAATAGTAAAATAGTTGAAAGAAGTAGCTCTGAAGACCATGTGATTTTGCTTCCCCACCCCCACCCCAACCAGGACTGATTGGAACTGAATAGATGTCTTCCCCAGGAGGAGGAGCCAAGGGCTATTTTCTGTCCCTGGACTTTGGAATTGGGCCACCTAGTCAGTGAATGACAAGAACCGCAGGAAGCTGCCCATGAAGGGAGCTGGGCTCAGTCAAAGAGATTGACGGCAGAGCAGTCGGGTTAGTAAAGGCCGTGAGCTCTTGTTGCTGAAGGCTCTCGGGCTGTCCCTCTCTGCCTTTCCTGAGATTATTTGATGGATCACCTCTTCCTGGGTTTCCATAGTCCTTCTCTATCTCTCAATATTCTGTTAAGTTTGGGTGGGAGTGGATTTCTGCTCCTGGCATCCAAAGTCTCCTTGGCTATGACAAAGTTCTATAGGAATGAGAATAAGTGGCAGGGGTCCAAGGGTAGGAGGTTCTGAGTTTAGGACTTTAGAAATAACATAGTTAAGTGTGTTGATGTTTAAATTAGAATGGAGGTGATTCCCCCAAGCATGATCTTTTCCGTTCTGTCCAACAGACATTTATCGAGCACCTACTTTGTGCCTAGCACTGTGATAGGTGCTAGGAGGCAAAAACGAACAGCAGCTCCTCTGGTGGAGCTCACAGTCTTGGAGGAGTTAAAGACATGGAAACGAATCACAACACAGCGTAACAGCAGTGACAGAAGCACGCATGATGTGGTTTGACTGTGTTCCCACCCAAATCTCATCCTGAATTGTAGTTCCCATAATCCCCACATGTGGCAGGAGGGACTCCATAGGAGGTAATTGAATCATGGGGGCAGTTTCCCCATGCTATTCTCGTGATAGTGAGTTCTCACGAGATCTGATGGTTTTATAAGGGGCTTCCACCTTCTCTCAGCTCTCATTCTCGCTCCTGCCGCCCTGTGAGGAGGATGTGTTTGCTGCCCCTTCCACCGTGTTACGTTTCCTGAGGCCTCAGCCGTGCAGAACTGTGAGTCAAGCCTCTTTCCTTTATAAATTACCCAGTCTCAGGTGTTTCTTCTTAGCAGCCTGAGAAGGGAGTAATGCAACATACAAAGTTAGCAGCAGAGTGAGTGGTGGAAGGGAGAGTCATGGAAAGCAAATGAGGGAGGGTTTTAACTACAGCTTGGCCTCCTTCAGCAGTGTTGAAAGGTCCTGGAGGGTTTTGACAATGGTGCTAAAATGGGGCTTTAAGGACAAAATCCCCTAGATTTTGGACAGGTGAGCTTGCTGAGGTGTCGGGACCACCTGGAAGATGGGTTAAGAAAGACAAAGGGGCCGGGCGTGGTGGCTCACACCTGTAATCCCAGCACTTTGGGAGGCCAAGACAGGTGGATCACCTGAGGTCAGGAGTTCAAGACTAGCTGGCTAGCATGGTGAAATCCTGTCTCTACTAAAAAATACAAAAATTAGCCTGGTGTGGTGGTGCGCGCCTGTAATCCCAGCTACTCAGGAGGCTGAGGCAGGAGAATCGCTTGAACCCAGGAGGTGGAGGCTGCAGTGAGCTGAGATTACACCACTGCACTCCATCCTGGGCGACAGAGCTGACAAAAGAGCCCACTTCTCTCTTTTCCAGGATATCTGGGAAATGGGCTTTTGGCCTCCAAAGATAATGGAGACAATAGTAACGAAGATGTCGGGGAGAAAAGTCTAAGGCAGAGAAGGTTAGGCACCCTCATGGAAATGGACTATGGCTAGGGTGGAGGGGAGGTCTTCACTCACAGCTGAACATGGTTCCATGGGGCTCAGAAGATAACAGAGTGTTCATTGAATAAATGTTTCCTGAATGCAGAATATATGGTAGGCACCGGCTGCTGCCTTGAAGAGCAGTCTAGTGGAAAAGACAGATATTTATCAAATAATCATGCAATTAAAATGTTAAGAAAAAATAGGCCAGGTGAGGCGGCTCACACCCATAATCCCAGCACTTTGGGAGGCCAAGGCAAGCAGATCACTTGAGGTCAGGAGTTCGAGATCAGCCTGGCCAATATGGTGAAACGCCATCTCTACTAAAAATACAAAAATTAGCTGGGCGTGGTGGCAGGCACCTGTAGTTCCAGCTACTCAGGAGGCTGAGGCAAGAGAATCACTGGAACCCAGGAGGTTACAGTGAGCCAAGATTGTGCCACTGCACTTTAGCCTGGATGAGAGAGAGAGAGAGGGAAGGAAGGAAGGAAGGAGAGAGGAAAAGAGAGAAAATGTTAGAAAAAAAATAACTAAAAAGTGCTATGGAAGAGAGGTACAGTGTGGAGCCTCTGTATGGAAATGAGGTCCAAGAAGACTCCCTGAGGAACTGGCAATAGAGCCATGATGCCCATGATGAGTCGGAGATCACCAGTGAAGAGGGGAAGGAAGAGGGCAGACTGTAATTTAATTGTGTCTTGAATTTGGCAGACAGATACATGGTACTGACAAAGGGAGGGGAGGAGAGGTAAGGATAACAAGAGACAGTCCAAAGTTCCAGGGGCCTGTGGGAGAAAGGTTTTGAGAACAGTGAGTTCACACCTGCAACTGCCTTTATTGCTCTTGATCACTGTCATGTGAAACTCATTGAAATCTATCTCCTCTCCGGTGAACAAACTTCCTTTCTTTATCCATTCATTCATCCGTCTACCCATCCAACAGTGAGCCAGGCACTGAGCTAGAAGACCCAGGAGCCCAGACCTTACAAATTGGTAGAAATTCTGTTTCTGGCGTTTTCTTGCTGTCGTTTTGACTCCTGCTTGCCAGGCAAGGAAAGAGAACAAAAAAGTGACTGTGCTAATCAGAATACAGGACCAATGAAACTCTAAGAAGAAACCAGGGCCTGCAGCACACTGATCTCTCTGTCCACAATTGCTGAGGAAATGTGGGAAGCAGGAGGAAGGATGGTAAGCTGTCCAAGAGCTTATTCCACTCAGAGTCCAGTCATCCCTCACCTAAACAAAACAGACTCTGTATTTGTTGCAAATGTAAATCTGTAAGATGTACCACACAGGAATATATTTATAGATTTCTATAATTTATGACAGTCTATTTCTTGGCCAGGCATGGTGGCTCACGCCTGTAATCCCAGCACTTTGGGAGGCCAAGGCGGGCAGATCACCTGAGGTCAGGATTCGAGACCAGCCTGACCAACATGGTCTTCACAACAAGGGCTATTTTCACAGATAGCAGTTGAAGGAGCAATCACTTGGGTAGGAGGAGGTGACTGGACCTGTGGCACTCCACAGAGCTTCCTGCAGTGGCCTCGGCTGTGGGACAGACTGTGCCTCCCCTCTAACTGGGGCATCTGGTCCCAGGGATTGTCCTCCCTTCTTCCTGGCCTCGGCCCTCCAGGACCTCTTGACTTGACTACTGCTGTCATTCTAGACTCACAGATGACATCTACCTCCAGGGAAGTGAAGGATTCCTCAGGAGCCTTCAGATTCTCCAAGAGCAAACTGGTTCATGCTTTGGAGTCATGAGTTAGCAAAAGAAGTGACAGCCTTGTTCCAAAAGTTATAACATTAATTACCTTTAATAGGTGGGATCGTGGATAGTGGTTTTTTTCTTTATTTTGCATCTATGCATTTTCTAAATGTCCTCGAATAAGCATAGATTATATTGGTAATAAAGAAACATGAATATTTCTTAAGGAGTGCTTAAAATGAGGGTTGCCTGGCTGGGCGCCATGGCTCACGCCTATAATCCCAGCACTTTGGGAGGCCAAGGGAGGCAGATCATTTGAGGGCAGAAGTTTGACATCAGCCTGGCCAACATAGTGAAACCCCATCTCTACTAAATATACAAAAATCAGGGCGCAGTGGCAGGCACCTGTAATCCCAGCTACTCGGGAGGCTGAGGCAGAAGAATCGCTCTAACCCAAGAGGCAGAGGTTACAGTGAGCCAAGATCACACCATTGCAATGTAACCTGGGCAACAAAAAAAAGCAAAACTCTGTCTCAAAAAAAAAAAAAAATGTGGGTTGCCTGTAAGGTGATCCTTCTCCACCTTAGGTGAAACACAGACTCTGCTTTTCCCTGTCTTGCCCTGTCGCTGTGCTGTTGTGAGGCTGCCCCACAGCTTCCTTGTCTTCTTTCCTCATCCACTTACCATGGAGTCCCAGCAGCCACTCTCTTAGCTGTCAGTCCATGCCGACCTCCTCCAGCTCCTCTAGGCTCCAACAACACTTTAGAGAAGGCAGAGAGCCCGCACGTGGCTTTCTTGCCTTCCCAGATCAAACGGTCCAAGAGAGAAGCTGGTGTTGATAAAGAGAGGCTCTCTTATTGCAAATTAGATAAGCCCTATGAAAATAAATAAAAGCATATTCACATTTATCACACATCTCATAGATGTGGATCCACGGGATTTCAAAAAAGCCTTCATAGACTTGCCTCCAAACCCACACAGCAGCCCGGTGAGGTACTGGTCAGTTTCGTTCCCTTCTACGTGCGGGAACTGGAGGAATTTGGCACAGAGAATGCAGAGCTGAGTCCACAGTGAGGGCTCCAGTCTGTCCTTCCCTTGAAGATGCTTGACCCGCAGCCGTGATGGGCAGAACCGCCCGAGTGACAGGCAGCAGAATTGACAGGTTGGAACAAAGGAGGCCCCAGGATGCAGCAGACACAGCGCCGGGCTGCCGCAAGCCTGGCTATTTCTGACTTGCCCTAGTTAGGGGCTCCCTTTCCAGGATGGTTTTATAATCACAAGGTTGTTTGATGTTGTACAATGTGACATCCATAGGATGCTACCGCAAAAAGCTTTGGGGTTTTTTGTGCCTTGCAGAAAAGGTGAGGTGATGCTTTAAAACAGCTCGTGGTTGTAGTTTTCTTTCTATTACTGATGCCCATGTGTCCTGGCAACAGTTACATCTGCAACTTTGGGCACAGAATAGGTTGGAAGACTGTTTCAACGTTTTCCATCAGAACAAGGTCATACCGACACAGCTGGGGCCTGGGAAAATAAGATAAAATATCTTTGTCAATGAAATTATAAAAATGCAATGGTCTAGTAAATTATACTGTATCCTTAAGATATAAAAAATTATTTAGCAATTGTTTTTAATATAGAAAATGCTTATGGTGGCCAGGTGAGGTGGCTCACGTCTGTGATCCCAGCACTTTGGGAAGCTGGGGTGGGTGGATATTGAGACAAGGAGTTCGAGACCAGCCTGATCAACATGGTGAAACCCTGTCTCTACTAAAAATGCAAAAAAATTAGCCGGGTGTGGTGGCATGTGCCGCCCTCCCAGCTGCTCTGGAGGCTGAGGCATTGCTTGAGCCTGGGAGGTGGAGGTTGCAGTGAGCTGAGATCGTCACTGCACTCCAGCCTGGGCGACAGAAGGAGACTCTGCCTCAGAAAAAAAAAAAGACAGAAAATGTCTATGGTAAGTAAAACACCAAGGAGAAAGCAAGATGTAAGGCCGGGCGCGGTGGCTCACACCTGTAATCCCAGCACTTTGGGAGGCTGAGGCAGGCAGATCACCTGAGGCCAGGGGTTCAAGACCAGCCTGACAAACATACTGAAACCCGTCTCTACTAAAAATACAAAAAATTAGCTGGGTATGGTAGCACATGCCTGTAATCCCAGCTACTCGGGAGGCTGAGGCAGGAGAATCGCTTGAACCCAGGAGGCGGAGGTTACAGTGAGCTGAGATTGTGCTACTGTACTCCGGCCTGGGAGACAGAGCAAGACTCCATCTCAAAAAAAGAGGATGAAAGCACGATGTAAAATTGTATGTACCATATAACTTCAACTGGCTTTAAAACAATAAAAGAAGAAAAATTAAATAGAAATAACAAAAAAATATGAACAGTGGCTGCGTCTGAATAATGACAATAGGGGTGCTACTTTTCTGCCACCTAACACTTCGTACTTTCTAGATTTTATAAAATAAACATATATTGTCTGATATTCAGGGGAAAAAAGTATTAAAAAGTTTTAGGATGCAATGACTATCCTCTTAGAAGAAACTTGTATTACTAAATGTTCTAGGGTACCGTAAACTTTTTTTTTTTGAGATAGGGTCTCACTCTGTCTCCCGGGCTGGAGTGCAATGGCACAGTCTCGGCTCACTGCAATCCCTGCCTCCCGGGTACAAGCAATTCTCCTGCCTCAGCCTCCCAGGTAGGTGGGACTACAGGCACATGCCACCATCACCCGGCTAATTTTTTATATTTTTGGTAGAGAAGGGGTTTCAGCATATTGGCCAGGCTGGTCTCAAACTCCTGACCTCAAGTGATCCGCCCACCTTGGCCTCCCAACGTGCTGGGATTATAGGCGTGAGCCACCGTGCCTGGTCCCTAAACTTTTGAGAAAAATTCATAAAGTACTGACTGCTCACATCATTTCCTGTCTCCCTTTCTGTCCACAGGTTAGATTCTAGGATTGTATGGTAGAGTAGCATTTGTTACAAAACATGTATGTCAGTACAGCTCTGTACTTTAAAAAAAAAATTCTTTCTCTCCTTCGCCTCCTCTTCTTCTGTCTCTCTCCCCACACATATATTGTTTATTTTTTCTAAAACAATTGAGAATAAATTATTTATTCCTTAATACTTCATTGTATATTTCCTAAGAACAAGGCCATTTTCAGTGCCATTTTCAAATTTAAGAAATTTAATATAATACTTTTGTACCGTCAAGGGCGCAGTGGCTCACCCCTGTAATCCCAGCACTTTGGGAGGCCGAGGCGGGTGGATACCTGAGGCCAGGAGTTCAAGACCAGCCTGGCTAATGTGGCGAAAACTTGTCTCTACTAAAAATAAAAAAATTACCTGGGCATGGTGGACGCACATGTGGTCAAGGGAATAAAATGTTCCAATTTTCTGTACCTTTTTTTATACTAGGCTCTGTTTTATCAGCTTCCCAAATTATACAAAGCTTTCTTTTCTACAACAAATTACCAACTTAAAAGCAGTGTGGTAGTTAGGGAAGAATTGTATAATCCTAAGCATATAACATTTCCTTGGATGACTAGGTGATCTATCCTTAACTACATACAGTATAATTTTCTTGAACTAATGGGGTACTTGTTTTTTGGGTTTTTTGTTGTTGTTTGTTTGTTTTTTGAGCTGGAGTCTTCCTCTGTTGCCAGGCTGGAATGCAGTGGTGTGATCTCGGCTCACTGCAAGCTCTACCTTCCGGGTTCAAGCGATTCTCCTGCCTCAGCCTCCTGGGTAACTGAGACTACAGGCACCATGCCCAGCTAATTATTGTATTTTTAGGAGAGACAGGGTTTCACCATGTTGGCCAAGATGGTCTCAATCTCTTGACCTCATGATCCGCCCGCCTCAGCCTCTCAACATTCTGAGATTATAGGCATGAGCCACGGTGTCTGGCTTATTTTTATTTAATTTTTTTTGTTTTTATTTTGAGATAGGAGCTTGCTATGTTGCCCAGGCTGGACTCCAACTCCTGGGCTCAAGTGATTCTCTTACCTCAGCCTCCTGACTTTTGGATTACAGGCATACACCACCAAACCCAGCTGGCCTACTTGTTTTCTATTTTGGGTTTTATTTCATTTTTTTCTTTTTTTGTAGAGACAGGGTCTCCCTATGTTGCTCAGAGTGGCTAGAATTTTTGAGCTCAAGCGATCCTCCCACCTTGGCCTCCCAAAGTGCTGAGATTTTAGGCATGAGCCACTACACTTGGCCTGGGCTACTTGTTTAAAATCATAACCATTTTGGGAAAACCCATCGTGTTCTTCATTGTGAATAATGGAGTCTTATTAAAACATCAGACCAAGTACATTGGACAGGATCCGGCACTATCCTTGGAAAACAGGGTTTGTCAAACCCTGCCCTTGGCTCACCTCTCCGGATGGGCAAGGGACCTTAACTTCATTCGGAGGATCCTGAGCTGGTACCTTGGGCCAATTACAGATCCTGTAGAGAACACCAAGGAAATGGCAGCCACCTTTTCCAGATCTTGATTAAATCTTGCAAGTAGACTCACTTGGTGATATTTCTGAAATGTGGTAGGTTCACTGGAAGGAAGAAATAATATTGGAAAATGGATAAAAACTACTAAGAAGAGAGAGCGGTTTTAAAGCCTGTGAGTCATTGGGAAGCAGGTAACCACTTCACCCAACAGGATTTTTTTTTTTTTCTGAGAAGGGTCTCACTCTGTTGCCCAGGCTGGAGTGTAGTAACCTCCCAAGAACTAGTCAACTTTGATGGGCAAAGTCTGCTGATTCCAAAGGGCTATGTCAGTGACCCCAAAATGACTTTAGAAAGATACACTGCTAATGACACTCACTACACAGCAGATGATGTCCTTGTCTCTTGACTCATCTCTCCAACCCGCTGAAACGTTCTGCAGGGGGTAGGGGGCATTATCTTCCTCACTTGATAGACAGAAATGGACGCTTACAGAGATCAAGCTCCCCAGGTGACAGGGCTTCTATGTAGCAGTGAAGAGATTCTAACCCACTTCTGGCTGAGTTCAAAATTACGATCTTTCCCATTAAAATGCATTCCTAGCCAGGCGAGGTGGCCCACGCCTGTAATCCCAGCACTTTGGGAGGCTGAGGCAGGTGGATCACAAGGTCAAAAATTCAAGACCAGCCTGGCCCATATGGTGAAACCTCGTCTCTACTAAAAATACAAAAATTAACTGGGCGTGGTGATGCGTGCCCATAGTCCCAGCTACTCAGGAGGCTGAGGTCGGAGAATCGCTTGAACCCAAGAGGTGGAAGTTGCAGCGATCCAAGATCATGCAGCTGCAATCCAGCCTGGGTGACAGAGTGAGACTCCATCTCAAAAAAAAAAAAAAAAGAAAGAAAATAAAATGTATCCCTACATGCGTAAATATATCTTTAGTCAAGCTAGATGCTAATTGAATTGGGCTTAAGCATGTACTTTTTTTAGTTCTTCCTCAAGATGAACCTTAAAAGAGGCAAATCTAAGTTCTGATCATTTTTTCCAAGTGTGTAGAGATGTTTTCTGCAGGTGGAAAACCAAATTGAGGGTAAGGTATTTCACTGGAGAGGTTCAGCTCAGTCACTATCTCTGGGCAGGTGGAAGAACCATGGAGTCCCTGGCTTGAGGAACAGAAGGCTTGCTCTAGACATTAACTCTCCTTTTTTTTTTTTCTTTTTTTTCTTTTTTTGAGATGGAGTCTTGCTCTTTTGCCCAGGCTGGAGTGCAGTGGTGCGATCTCAGCTCACTGCAATCTCTGCTCCCAGGTTCAAGTGATTCTCATGTCTCGGCCTCCCAAGTAGCTTGGACTATAGGCACCTGCCACCCCTCCTGGCTAGTTTTTCACCATATTGGGGCCAGGCTGGTCTTGAACTCCCAACCTTAGATGATCCACCCTCCTCAGCCTCCCAAAGTGCTGGAATTACAGGCATAAGCCACTGAGCCTGGCCAACATTAATCCTTACTTTGGGAATGGGGTGATCATGATGAGGTATCTGTCACCTCAGCCGCACCGGGATCATGTCTAAGTCCCATGGAGTACAGAAGTTCCACAAATAAAATTAATCTGAAAGGCACCCAGATTTTGGTTTCTTAATATCATCTCTACTGAAAGAAACCAGGGCTCCCTGGAGAAAAGATTGATTCCAGGGCTGGGGCAGGAAAAGTGCAAAGTGGCCCTGAACACCCTGTGTGCCACAAAGTTAAGAAGTGCTTCAAAGCTTGATGGAAAAGACACAGAATCCCCTCACACCCATTCAGATGGCTAGTATCAAGATAACAGAACATGACAAGCGTTGGTGAGGACGTGGAGAAACTGGAACCCGTGTGTACTGTCAGTGGGATTGGAAAGTAGTGCAACCGTTATGGAAAATAGTATAGTGGTGTCAAAAAATTAAAAGAACTACAATATGATCCAGAAATTCCACTTCTGGATATATGTCCAAAAGAATTGAAAGCAGAGTCTCAAAGAGACATTTGCACACCCACATTCGTAGCAGCACTAGTCACAATAGCCAAGAGGAGGAAGCAACCCTAGTGTTCATTGATGGAAAAATAAAACGTGGTATATGCATACAATGGAATATTATTCAGCCTAAAAAATGAAGGAAATTGGCTGGGTGCGGTTCATGCCTGTAATCCCAGCACTTTGGGAGGCCGAGGCTTGTGGATCACAAGGTCAGGAGATTGAAACCATCACTACTAAAAAAAATACAAGAAATTAGCTGAGCGTGGTGGCATGTGCCTGTAGTCCTAGCTACTCGGGAGGCTGAGGCAAGCTCACACCTGTAATCTCAGCACTTTGGGAGGCTGAGGCAGGCAGATCATGAGGTCAGGAGTTCGAGACCAGCCTGGCCAATGTGGTGAAACCCCATCTCTACTAAAAATACAAAAATTAGCTGGGCATGGTGGTGTGTGCCTATAGTCCCAGCTACTCAAGAGGCTAAGGCAGAAGAATCGCTTGAACCCAGAAGGCAGAGGTTGCAGTGAGCCAAGATTGTGCCACTGCACACCAGCCTGGGCAACAGAGCAAGACTCTGTCTCAAAAAAAAAAAAAAAAAAAAAAAAAGGAAATTCTGTTACATGCTACAATATGGATGAACATCGAAGACATTATGCTAAGTGAAATAAGCCAGACACAAAAAGACAAATGCTGTATGATTCCACTTACATAAGATATCTAACATAGTCAAATTCACAGAAAGAGGAAGCAGAATGATGTTTACTTTGGGGTGGAGGGAAGGGGAGTTGTTTAATGGGTATAGAGTTTTGGTTTCACAAGATGCAAAAGTTCTGGAAATCTATTACACAACAATGTGAATATACTTAACACTACTACACTACACCCCAAAAATGATTAAAATGGTAAATTTTATGTTACTAATTTTTACAATAAAAATTTCCTTTTTGAGATGGAGTTTTGCTTTTGTTGCCCAGGCTGGAATACAGTGGTGCATTCTTGGCTCACTACAACCTCCACCTTCTGGGTCCAAGCAATTCTCCTGCCTCAGCCTCCTGAGTAGCTGGGATTATAGGTGCGCCCCACAACACCTGGCTAATTTTTTGTATTTCTAATAGAGACAGGGTTTCACCATGTTGGGCAGGCTGGTCTTGAATTCTTTCCTGACCTCAGGTGATCCACCCACCTCGGACCCCCAAAGTGATGGGATTACAGGTATGAGCCACCACACCCAGCCAAAAAAGAATTTTCTTTAAAAGACAGGCAATAACAAGCATTGGCAAGGATGTGGAGAAATTGGAACCCTCATACACTGCTGGTGGGAATGTGATAAATAGTACAACTGCCAAAAAAGTTTGGCATTCCTCAAAATGTTCAACATACAATTACCATACGACCCAGCAATTCCATTCCTGGTATATACCCAAGAGAAATGAAAACATGGTCACATATAAACTTGTGTCCAAATGTTCATAGCGGTATTATTCATAATAGCCAAAAAGTAGAATCAACCCAAATGGCCATGAGTGATGAATTAAATGTGGTATATAAATACAATGGAATACTATTTATGAACAAAATACTTTGTTCCATAAAAAGGAGCAAAGTATTTCTACATGCTACAACTTGGATGATTCTTGGAAACATTAACCAAAAGACGCCAGGCACAAAAGGCCACATATCATGATTCTCTCTTTTTTTTTTTTAAAGACAGGGTTTCACCATGTTGGCCAGGCTGGTCTTGAACTCCTGACTTCAGGTGATCTGCCTGCCTTGGCCTCCCAAAGTGCTGAGATTACAGGCATGAGCCACCGCACCTGGCCCATGATTCTCTATGTGACATGTCCAGAATAGGTAAATTCATAGAGAAAGTTTAGTAGTTGCCAGAGGGAAGGGAGTAGACCTGTAGAAGTACCACTAAAGGATATAGAGTTTCTTTTTAAGGTGATGAAAACGTTCCAGAATTAAACGATGGTGATTGTTGTACATTTTGTGAATATATTAAAATTTACGAAGTAGTATACTTTAATTTTTTTTTTTTTTTTTTTTGAGACCGGGTATGGCTCTGTTGACCAGGCTGGAGTGCAATGGCACAATCCTGGCTCACTGCAGCCTCTGCCTCCTCAAGCCATCCTCCCACCTCCCAGCCTTTTGAGTAGCGGGGACTACAGGCACAAGTCATCACACCCAGCTAATTTTTAGTATTTTTTGTAGAGACAGGGTTTCGCCATGTTGCTCAGGCTGGCCTTGAACTTCTGAGCTCATGATCCACCCGCCTCAGCCTCCCAAAGTGCTGAGATTACAGGCATTAGCCACTGCACCCAGCCAAATTGTATACTTTAAAAGGTGAATATGGCCAGACACAGTGGCCACGCCCATAATTTCAGCACTTTGGGAGGCCGAGGCAGGCAGATCACCTGAGGTCAGGAGTTTGAGACCAGCCTGGCCAACATGCTGAAACCCCATCTCCACTAAAAATACAAAATTAGCTGGTGTGATGGCTCACGCCTGTGATCCCAGCTACTCGGGAGGCAGAGGTTGCAGCGAGCCGAGATCATGCCACTGTGCTCCGACCTGGGTAACAGAGTGAGACTGTTTCAAAAAAAAAAGGGGTGGGGGGGTGAATGTTAGGTGAATTACACCCCTATTATTATTATTTTTTTTTTTTGAGGCAGTGTGTCTGTCACTCAGGCTGGAGTGCAGTGGTGTAATCATAGCTCACTGTAGCTTTGAACTTCTGGATTCAAGTGATCCTTTTGCCTCAGCCTCTCGAGTAGCTGGGACTACAAGCACATACCACCAAGCCCAGCTAACTGGGTTTTTTTTTTTTTTGTTTCTTTTTTTCCTGTACAGACAGGGTCTTGCTATATTGCCCAGGCTGGTTTAAACTTCTTGGCTCAAGCTATCCTCCCACCTCAGCCCCCCAAAGTGCTGGGATTATAGGAGTAAGCCACAACACCCAGCCTTTTAAAATGATTTTTTTTAGAAAAACAAATACAAATACAAGAATACAGGGAGAGTCACCAGGCCAATAATAACCTTGACTGTGACGTCATCTATTCCCATAGTCTGGTGAGACTGGATCAACTCAGGGTACATGCTCTAATATCATTTTCTTTTTCTTAAATTGCAAAAATAATGATAAAATGTTAAAGTTCATATTGAAAAAGAGAACAGTATCCATAATCTGTCCGTGTAATAGAACAGCTATTTCCTTTTTGTACATATTCTCTGATTGGTAGTGACGTTTTTGCAAATATGACTAAAATAAGAATGTGCATTAAAGATGTTAAGGTATTGAGGCCGGGTGCGGTGGCTCACGCCTGTAATCCCAGCACTTTTGGGTAGATCACAAGGTCAGGAGTTCAAGACCAGCCTGGCCAACATGGTGAAACCCTCTCTCTACTAAAAATACAAAAAATTAGCTGGGCGTGGTGGCACATGCCTGTAATCCCAGCTACTCGGGAGGCTGAGGCAGGAGAATCACTTGAACCAAAGGGGCAGAGGTCGTAGTGAGCGGAGACCGTGACACTGCACTGCAGCCTCGGCAACAGAACAAGACTCCGTCTAAAAAAAACCCACCGCACTCCCAAACTTCAAGTATGGAGGGGGCAGAAGGAGCAATACAGCTTACTGGTAGGAATATAATGTAGTGATTAAACAGGTGCTGGGGTTGGATAGACCTGCTTCTGATTTCACCTGATTCACATTGATCAGCTGTGATACTGGCCAAATCACTTGGTCTCTCTGAGCCTCAGTTTCTTCATAGATGAAATGGGAATTGTAATAGTACATCATTCATAGGGTTTTGGTAAGAATTGCGTTAGCCAATTTGTAACACGCTTAGTTCAATAAACAAAGGATGTTACTATTACGATCCAAAAATGCTTTTTAAAAAGCCACCCACAAACCCCCCACCCCACACCCACTTTCTCTATTTAGCTACACAATGAACCCATAAGGCACTGCCATTTTCAGGTGACATTCTATGCAATCTTCTATGGATGTGACCAAGAGACAACCCAAGTGCTTAGTAAACAAAAGCTCCCAGAAAACACTTCCTGAATAAAATGAGCTGCAAATTCCTTTGCTCAAAGCCTCCTCTCTCCCTTTTCCTGATAATAAAAGATTTTCTAAAGTATTAACATATATATATATATAACCATCAGAAAGTTAAAAAGAACAGCTGAAAAAAGCACTCAAATTCCCACCACCCAAAGGGCAATGTAACATTTTGGCATGTTTCTTTTTCATTTATTTTTACATTGTTGAGCTAATATTATGCTTTATATAATTTGACATTCTACATTTTTTGCTTAGCACATTATAAGTATTTTCTATGAAATGACTTCAATGTATAGCTAATATTCTATTATATGGGAATATTTACATTAACCATTTTCCTATTGTTAGATTTTTAGAATGTTTCCAATTTTTATTGCAAATTATCCTTTCTAATTTCTTTTCGTTTTAAGATAGAGTCTTGCTCTGTTGCCTAGGCTGGAGTGCAATGGCATGATCCCGGCTCACTGCAACCTCCGCCTGCCAGGTTCAAGCAATTCTCCTGCCTCGGCCTCTTGAGTAGCTGGGACTACAGGCACAGGCTACCACGTCCGGCTAATTTTTGTATTTTAGTAGAAACGGGGTTTCACCTTGTTGGCCAGGCTGGTCTTGAGCTCCCAACCTCAGGTGATCTGCCTGCCTCGTCCTCCTAAAGTTTTGGGATTACAGGCATGAGCCACCATGCCTGGCCGCAAATTACATTTTCTGAGTTTCCGAAACACACATATATATGTTACATATGTATTATATATGTTTACATATATGTTATGAGCTCGTGAAAGAATAAAAACGTGTGGGTAGGGATGCCTTTTGCCTTTGGGAGTGAGATTGTTGGTGAGATGGGGAAAGGACTTGTATTTTTATGTTACCAATTCCTTTTTAAAAAACTTACTATTATTTTTTATTGATAATGAGAAATCATAATCATATAGATTTAGGGGATACAATGTGATGTTTTGATATATGTTACAATGTGGGATAATTAAATCAGCATATTCCTTTATTGTTTAAATCCTGTATAGCAAACAAGGAATACTTTCACATTACATGTTTAATGAAAGGAAGTAAGGAGAGGAACAAAGGGAGAAAGGGAGGGAAAGAGGGAGGAAGGAAAGGAAAAAGAGGAGGGAAAGAAAGGAAGAGAAAGAAGGAGGGAAGGAAAGAAGACGCTTGCACCAATCCCACTTGTAAAGAGCCTGGGAGATCAAGAGCCGGGGAAGCGGCTAAGCGGGAGGTCTCTTTCTATCTTTTATAGAACAAGGAGAAGCACAGATCTATAAATAAGAAAGGAGGTGGATCTGTGATTTAATTTCTCTGAGCAAAAAAGGAAATAGCACACTGCAAACAATTGTAACTCAACTTACTGATTGATTTTGGATTCTGTGGTGTTTCCAGCTTTGTCTCTCAATTTGATTGTAATGTCCCCTCTTCTGATGTTCCTGTTCCATGTTATAATATCCACGAAGTAATGATACACTGCAAAGCAGAGAGAGAACACGGTAAGAGATACTCCCAACTGATCCCCTGAAGGGTTTCTAAAAGCTGAACCTCCCTAATAACTGAGTCTCTCCCTCTTCCTCTCTAGTTTCTCTGCAAAGATCCAGGGCAGAAGTTTCTAATATTCCTTTCACTTCTCTTTGGTAAAGATGGCATGAGTCACAGCAGAGTTCACTGGTTTCCAGTCACCATGATCAGGCATCCTCGCTGAACCCATGATTCCAGGTATCATGAAGTCTCAGGCCTATGGCAGAATATAGTTCACCTCAATTCCTGCCCATTTTAGACTCAACCCACTAAGGGGCCATTTGGAGACCCTCCATGGCTGAGACGGTCTTCCACAGTTTGGGCCATGCCCACCAGCCTATCTGGCCTTCCACATCCTTTTCCCAGTCATGCCCAACCACCTGCACTTCCTGCACTGTGAAGGCTCCTGGGCCTTCACCCACCTGGGCACTCTTACTTTGCCAGCTCTGTGAACCTAGCTTTCAGGTTTCAGCTTAATGTCATTCCCCCAGGAGGTCTTCCCTGACCCCCAGACTAAGTCAGGTCTCCTTTCTTGAAGTTCCTGCCATACTCTGGACTCCCCCCCATTATTACTCAGCATACTTTCTGTATTTACAAAATGCAAGAAAGGAGAATAAAAATAAGTGGCATTCCCTAATCAGCAGACTCAGAGGAAAAAAAAGTGGTAAATATGTGGGTACATCTATACAAATATTGCCCGAATAATGTCTTGTGGGGTTTAAAAAAAAAAAAAGAGGCTGGGTACAGTGGCTCACACTTGCAATCCCAGGACTTTGGGAGGCCAAGGCGGGCAGATGACGAGGTCAGGAGTTCGAGACTAGCCTGGCCAACAAAGTGAAACCCTGTCTCTACTAAAAATACAAAAATTAGCTGGGCGTGGTGGTGCACACCTGTAATCCCAGCTACTCGGGAGGCTGAGGCAAGAGAATTGCTTAAACCGAGGAGGTGGAGGTTGCAATGAGCCGAGATCACACCACTGCACTCCAGCCTGGGTGACAGAGCTAGACTCTGTCTCGGCGGAAAAAGGAAAAAAAAAAAGATAAAATTAAAACATGCTGCAACAGGAACTAATCGGGGAGATGACAATCCCACGAAGGAATAAGGTCAGTCCTGGTCCTGGAGTTGCCATTTTATGGCCCAAATTGCTTAGGGGCTTGCCCCATACAGACCAGGCAGGTGCCAAATCCTGGGCTGCCACACAAGCTCCAAAGAAAGAGGAAAACCCAGTGATCTGCAGGCTTTTTTTTTTAAGGAAGAGTCTTTCTGTGTTGCCCAGGCTGGAGTAATAGTGATGCGATCTCTGTTCACTGCAACTTCCACCTCCTGGATTCAAGCAATTCTCCGGCCTCAGACTCCTGAGTAGCCAGGATTACAAGCGAGCGCCACCACGCCCAGCTGATTTTTTTATTTCTTTTTTTTTTTTTGTATTTTTAATAGAGTAATGGGGTGTCATCATGTTGACCAGGATGGTCTCCAGCTCCTGGCCTCAAGTGATCTGCCCATCTTGCCCTCCCAAAGTGCTGGGATTACAGGCGTGAGCCACCGTGCCTGGCCTGCGGATTCTTTTAAAAGAGTTGTTTGCACCTGGCATGGAGGCTCATGCCTGCAATCCCAGCACTGACGCAGGAGGATTGCTTGAGCCCGAGAGTTCAAGACCAGCCTAGACAACATAATGAGACTCTGTCTCTAAAAGAAATTAAAAAACAGCTGGGCATGATGGCCCATTCCTGAAGTCCCAGCTACTTAGGAGGCTGAGGCAGGAGAATTGCTTGAGTCCAGGAGGTTGAGGCTGCAGTATGCCATTATTGTGTCCCTGCACTCCAGCCTGGGTGACAGAACAAGACCCTGTCTCAAAAAAAAAAAATTAAAATAGGCCAGGTGCTCATGTCTGTAATCCCAGCACTTTGGGAGACCGAGGCGGGCAGATCACCTGAGGTCAGGAGTTTGAGACCAGCTGGCCAACATGGCAAAACCCCATCTCTACTAAAAATACAAAAATTAGCCAGGCATGGTGGCACACTTGTAGTCTCAGGTAATTGGGAAGCTAAGGCAGGAAGATCGCTTGAACCTGGGAGGCAGAGGTTGCAGTGAGCTGAGATTGCACCACTACACTTCAGCTTGGGTGCAGAGTGAAAATGGGCACAAGACTATAGGAAAAAAATATTTCCCAGGGAAATTCTAGTTGCTTCCCAAGGCATCTAATCATCGGCTGCTCCGTTTGGTTCCCATCTGGAATACTCAGCCTCCTGATGCCTGTAGGTCACCATGTTTGCTTTAGAGCCGGAACTGACCTGTAGATATAGCTGACACCTGATGTTTCCCAGTCTCAATTTCATGTCTCTTGGGGAATCAAGCAATTTTCTGGAAGATCTTAGTGATTAGAATGATCATCCAGTGAAACTGAACAACTCTGATTTGTTGAGATTTTATTAGATTCATATTTTTAAATTGTATTAAATTAAACCTAATATTCCAGAAGACAGGCATTATTACCCCCATTTTATCAGTCAGGACACTGATGAGAAGTCAAATGACTTGACCAACGTCCCACGACAATTAGGTGGTAGACTCAGGATTCGACCTAGGCCTTTCCAGCTCCAAAGCTGATGCTTCATCATGGCTCTCATTGGCCAGCAAGTAGTGGGAAGCTGAGACTTAGCCATCCCAAAAATAAGAGTTAGGCAACAGCAGACTACCACATTCACCACTCACTGCAGAATGGCTTCTCCTCAGCTGTGTCAAAGAACGCCTTCGTCATCGGAGGATCTTTCTCCCTTAAATAGTCTTTCCAATTATCAGCATAATAGCCTATAAGACAAGTTGGGAAAAATGTAAGGTTAACATGTATTATGTAAGCTGTAAAAGCAACTGAGGTAGCAAGAACAATGGGTTGGACTGCATCCACCACCTCTGAGAGAACTCCCTCCCGTCTCCATGCCCTGTGGTGAGGGCTCAGGGGGGCTACCCATCTTTCTGGCCTAAGAGCTGGAGGGCAGGCAACAGGACCCTCCAGTGGTTTTCCCCCTTTGCTGGTTCTCAGTAGCAGGGTGGGGGGTTAGGGGGTGGCACACCCTGGTATGGGCTAAAAGTAACACTGACATTTGTCAGTAATACATTCATTTTTCTAGACTGAAACAGATTCAAGTTCATACCTAAAATAGCATCACTGTTGCAAAGCAATATGCTTTCTTTTCTTCTTCTTCTTCTTTTTTTTTTTTTTTTTGAAACGGAGTCTCGCTCTGTTCCCAGACTAGAGTGCAGTGGTGAGATCTCGGCTCACTGCAACCTCCGACTCCAGGGTTCAAGCGATTCTCCTGCCTCAGCCTCCCGGGTAGCTGGGATTACAGGCACGCTCCACCACGCCTAGCTAATTTTTGTATTTTTAGTAGAGATGGGGTTTCACCATGTTGGCCAGGATGGTCTCGATCTCCTGACCTCATGCTCTGCCTGCCTCGGCCTCCCAAAGTGCTGGGATTATAGGCGTGAGCCACCGTGCAATATGCTTTCTTGAAGAATTCCAAAGGGGCCCCTAAATTGCATAGACCTGGGCTTGCCCCATGACTGACTGTGTCACTAAGCAGGTGAGTGTCCTTCGTGTGCTGTCCAGAGGGGCCTGTTTCTTTCATCTGTCCCTAGCCCTAGAGAATGGCCTTCACATTCTACCTTAATCGATCCAGGGTGGGACCCCAGCGTCGGTATTGTGTTAAACTCCTTAGGTAATTCTAATGCGCAATCAAGGTTAAGAACCTTTGTCTATATCATGCCCTGCTGTTAACTTGGATTTTTCCTTTTGGAAAAAATTAGAAAATCCTCATGGCCATCCAGTTTCAAAGTCCTAACTACCTGGAATATTTGTACTAGTCCCTAGCGAATATCCAAGCAGCCTCCTCAGTATCTATTACCTCACTGCACCTGCTGTACATGCACACAAGAGCCAGAGTGCGGAGTGAGGGCATTTACAGACATGACTTGTTGGAAGGGGTCACTCTGCAAGGTTCACTTGGCAGGGGGTCTCTGGATTCACTGTGGACCCTCTCCCAGCAGAGAGGTTGTATGCACAGAGAGGGTATTCCTGTCCCCACAGGAGGAGGCTGTGTAGACTGACTGTACCCTGGGTAAGCTTGGAAACTCTTCTGGAACCTTTTTTTCCACGCTAGAATAGTGTCCAGGGAGGCTGTATTGCCTTCTGGATAGAATACTCTACAGTTGCTTCTCTTTTATTTTTGTTTTGTTTTTTAAAGCCGAATGTCGCTCTTCTCGCCCAGGCTGGAGTGCAATGGTGCGGTCTCGGCTGACTGCATCCTCCACCTCCCAGGTTCAAGTGATTCTCCTGTGTCAGCCTCCCACATAGCTAGGATTCAGGCACCCACCACCAAGCCCAGCTAATTGTTCTGTATTTTCAGTGGAGACGGGGTTTCACCATGTTGGCCAGGCTGGTCTCGAACTCCTGACCTCAGATGATCTACCTGCCTCGGCCTCCCAAAGTGCTGGGATTACAGATGTGAGCCACCATGCCTGGCCTACAGTTGCTTTTCTAACACTGTTTATTAGTAGGAGACTAGAGTAGTTCAAAGAACAAATTGGCTAGAAAAAGCTGACTAGGAAAAAAAGTTGTCTTTTTAAGAAAACAAAAATTTTTAATTTAACCTTTTATTTATTTTTGAGACAGGTTCTTGCTCTGTCACTCAAGCTGGAGTGTAGTGGCATGATCTCAGCTCACTGCAGCCTCAACCTCCTGGGCTCAAGTGATCCTCCCACCTAAGCCTCCCTCTCGAGTAGCTAGGACTACAGGCACACACCATCACAGCCAGCTACTTTTTGTATTTTTATAGACAGGGTTTCACCATTTTACCCAGGCTGGTCGAGAACTCTTGACCTCAAGTGATCCACCTGCTTCAGCCTCCCAAAGTGCTGGGATTATAGGCATAAGCCACTGTGCCCAGCAGAAAAACAAGTTTTTAATACAATTGTGGGGCCAGTTTTTACAGGATACCGTGGTTTCTGGATTCATACCAAAAATTAGTTCTTTGTTAATCAGAGAGGAAGCTGCTTGTTGGACTTACCCAGAAGGGGACAGGACTGGTTTTGTGAGGCACCGCAGCTGACACACTTGCCATTCCTATAATCCTTGTAGGAGTCACAGGGGTATGCAGCGATGGTGCAGCTCTCTCTCAGGGAAGACAGGTACAGGTACACAGACCTCTGGTGGTCACATTTAAAATACTGAAATCCTTGGTTGTAAAAGAAGTGATGAAAGAGTACAGCAGTTGAAGCATTGAATAATACTATATCACATATATTATACACACACACCATCTCTCATCTGGCCCTGCGCGGTTTCAGTGTATTTGATTTCATTTAATCTTTATAAAATCCCATGGATAAGGATTCATGCTGGCAAGTGGGAGGAGAAAAGATTAAATCAAATGAAGGTTGTGGCAAGAATTAGGGCAAATATGCTTTGGTAAAAGACCTAGGGCTGGGTGCGGTGGCTGAGGCCTGTAATCCCAGCACTTTGGAGGGCCAAGGCAGGCAGATCTCCTGAGGTCAGGAGTTCGAGACCAGCCTGGCCGACATAGGGAAACCCCGTCTTTACTAAAAATATAAAAATTAGCTGGGTGTGGTGGTGGGTGTCCGTAATCCCAGCTACTTGGGAGGCTGAGGCAGGGAGAATTGCTTGAACCCGGGAGGTAGAGGTTGTGGTGAGCTGAGATTGCATCACTGCACTCCAGCCTGGGCAACAGAGCGAGACTCCATAAAAATAAAAATAAAAAAAGACCTTGATTGCTCATGTAGCAATCGAGGTATCTCTTACTGCCATCCAACGCTTGATCCAGAGACTGCCTGCATCATAATCGTGCTTGTTAAAATACAGAGTTCAGGTCAACCCTCAAGTAAGTATTTGATTCAGAGGAGGCACAAGCATCAGTATTTTTTTTTTTTTTTAGACACAGTTTCGCTTTTCTTGCCCAGGTTGGAGTGCAATGGTGAGATCTCAGCTCACCACAACCTCTGCCTCCTGGGTTCAAGCAATTCTCCTGCCTCAGCTTCCCAAGTAGCAGGGATTACAGGCATGCACCACCACACCTGGCTAATTTTGTATTTTTACTAGAGAACGGGGCTTCTCCATGTTGGTCAGACTGACCTCAAACTCTCAACCTCAGGTGATCTGCCCATCTCAGCCTCCCAGAGTGCTAGGATTACAGGCCTGAGCCACTGTGCCCGGCCTAACATCAGCATTTTAACAAACAGTGTCCCCTGTCTTCCATGTGGCCCTGAAGCATATAAGTTTGAAAGCCCCTGGTGTAGTACTGCAGGTCTCTTTCAGAATATGAAGATGCTATGTCTACTCATCAAGCAGACACCACCCAGGGTAAGGGTGTTTGGGTCCAAGGCCAACCTTCCCTGGGTCATGGAGAATCGGAAGGAATTACCAAGATCGTTATCATTAAAGCAAATTGCTAATCATTAATTCCTCTTCATTCTTCCTTTTTATATATTTATTTAGCGAAAGGTTGAAAAATGCGAACAACTAGCTTCAGTCATATAGCTCTCTCACTCCCCTGCCACATTTATTATAGGAATTTTCAAACAGGCACAAAAATCGAGAGAAGGTTACAAAGAACTTTCATGCCCATGTCATCCCCGCTCCAGTAATTCAGTAATTATCAAAATTCTCCCGTTCTCATTTCTCTTATTCTACAGCATTGCAGCATTTAAAAAACAATCTTTTGGGCCAGGTACGGTGGTTCATGCCTGTAATCCCAGCACTTTGGGAGGCCGAGGCGGGTGGATCACCTGAGGTCAGCAGTTCAAGACCAGACTGGTCAATGTGGTGAAACCCTGTCTCTACTAAATATACAAAAATTAGCCAGGCATGGTGGTGGGTGCCTGTAATCGCAGTTACTCAGGAGGCTGAGGCAGGAGAATCATCTGAACCCAGAAGGGGGAGGTTGCAGTGAGCTGAGATTGCGCCATTGCGCTCCAGCCTGGGCGACAGTGTGAAACTCCATCTCAAAAAAGAAAAAAAAAAAACTTTCACTGTTAAATACTACCATTAGATCAATCAAGTCTAGCTTTTTTTTTTTTTTTTTTTTTTTTTTTTGATATAGAGTTTCACTCTGTTACCCGAGCTGGAGTGCAGTATCATAATCCCGGCTCGCTGCAACCTCCACCTCCCAGGCTCAAGCAATTCTCCTGCCTCAGCCTTCCGAAAAGCTGGGATTACAGGCATGCACCACCACTTCTGGCTAATTTTTGTATTTTTAGTAGAGACAGGGTTTCACCATATTAGCCAGGCTGGTCTCAAACTCCTGACCTCAGGTGATCTGCCCACCTCAGCCTCCCAAAGTGCTGGGATTTCAGATATGAGCCACTGAGCTTCTATCTTGAATAGAATAACTTTGACTGCTTTTCCCAGTGTAAGGACTTTGCCTATTTTGTTCACTATAGTAATTGAACTGTTATACTGTTCAGAGCTATTATATTACACTGAACGGTTCTGCTGTCATTCCAGATCCTAAAACAGTGCCAGACACATGGCAAATTCTAGCTATTTGTTGGATGAATGAATAAATGCAACCTCTAGTGCGTTCTGCTGTTTGCTGAAACCTCTCTGCTTTATTTCTGCTCAAGGCTTTAACTATTAGTCTGGTTCTTATGAGCTTCCTCAGTCTGGTACCGCTCAATGCCAGTAATCCCAACTGCCAAAAGGTCAAGAGCAAGAGTCGTTTGGATTCTTGCCACACTTTTCATTCATGTCAAAAGCAATGGAACCTGGCAGTGCACAGAAACCAGGCAGGCAATCAAGAGAGACATGGGGAGCAACTGCCAGATGTTGAGGGTCATTGGAGAATACAACTGCTCAGCCATTCCAAAATGCCATTTCTGGACTAGTGCTGGTTTATGATAATGTGTTCACAAATCTGTAGCAGAGTGTGGGAACCACACAGATGAGACAATGAGTATTCCATTAAGCTAACTGCAATTAATATAAAGTTCTGCATGTTCTGGGCTGATGTCCTTTTTTTTGTGGGTGTATGTGTTAAAATGCCCTTTATTTGGCCAGGCACGGTGGCTCACGCCTGTAATCCCAGCACTTTGGGAGGCTAAGTTGGGCGGATCCTCTGAGGTCAGGAGTTCAAGACCAGCCTGGCCAAAATGATGAAACCTTGTCTGTACCAAAAGTACAAAAATTAGCTGGGCATGGTGGCATGCACCTGTGCTCCCAGCTATCTGGGAGGCTGAGGCAAGAGAATTGCTTGAACCTGGGAGTCAGAAGTTACACTGAGCTGAGACTGTGCCATTGCACTCCAGCCTGGCAACAGAACAAGACTCAGTCTCAAAAAAAAAAAAAAAAATGCCCTTTACTTTATGAAATAATGGTGATGACAGATATATTTTTGTGGTTTAGGATTTTTTTCCTAACTCAGCAAATTAAGTGTCCCAAATTTGTTTTCGAATATTTTAAAACTGGAAATGTAAACGTTTTATTTGTAACTGCTGAGCCAGGCATGGTTGTTTGTGCTGGGCCCTTGCTGACTTCAGTAGCGATGGCACCAGTTCAAGAGGCTAGTGAACAGACTTAGAGCCAGTGAACAAGACCTACAGTTTGTTGGAGGAATTTACATACGGGGACAGTCCAGTGTCAACGGGCTGGACAGGAGAACCGCAACTGTGTATAAAAAGCATGCAGTTTATATGGCACCTTCACTTAGCACCTTCACCCCACCCCCAGCAACCTCCACATGGCAACCCTCATTCTGAAGTGTTGCTGTCAGCTGTGTCTGCCATCAGACTCATTCTGATGGGTATGCTGATGTTATTGCTGTCAGGTGTAGCACACACCTCTAATCCCAGCACATTCGGGAGCCAAGGAAGGAGGATTGCAAAGAATAGAGAGAAATGAAGGGAGGGAGGAAGGAAGACAGGCCATCATGGACACTAACAACTTATGCACAGGTGCTTTATGTAACATATTCCTAACCCTCACAGTTTTGCATGGTAGATGGTATTAGCCTCATTTTATAGATGAGAAAACGGAGGCACAGAGAACCTGAGGTCCCATGCGAGTAAGCGGCAAAGCAGGGTCTTTAAACCCAGGTCTATGCAGCTTCAAAACCTGTGTTTGTGGCTCTACTACTGAAGTTGTCAAACTAGTGTGTCCAGACCAGCTGCATTAGTATCACCAGGGGACTTGGGAACTTCTTAGAAATGGAAATTCTTGTGCCACACAGGAGATGGGTGAGGATGGTGGCTGGTGTCAAAATCCCATCCTGGGGCAAGGAACCAGGATCGGGGGATGTAAAAAGACCAAATCTACTCAAGAATTCTCTGAGGAAGGCCACACAAGCAAATGGGTGTGCCTGGACTATAAACCCTCCCGTCGGCATTTCCTCCCTGGAATTGGCCTCTTGTGTAAATGGGCACCAAAAGGCAGCAGCTGCAGGAAAGTGTGTCACTCTGAGAATGAGGACCTCTAAATAAGTGTAGACTGTTGGGTGGAGTCCCATATGTATGCGGTCAATCAGAATTTGTGCCAATTCTTCCTTTATTCTTAGTGTGAAATCTGAAGTCAGAAAAATAGATACAACATTTAAGGAAGAAGGGAACGTAAGGAGAAACTCAGAAGGCTTTGACTCAGCCTACGGGGTAGTTACATTAAGAGAGCCCTTAAAGGAGGTAGGATCATTGCGGGGCTAGTCAGAGAGCATCACCTGCTATCACAGAAGATGAGGAAGGGAAGAGTGTTAAGAAGGACAGGCTGGGCCAGGCGCAGTGGCTCACGCCTGTAATCCCAGCACTTTGGAAGGCTGAGGCGGGCAGATCACTTGAGCCCAGGAGTTCAAGACCAGCCTGGCCAACATAGAGACCCCATCTCTACTAAAACTATAAAGATTAGCCAGGCATGGTGGTGCACGCCTGTAGTCTCAGCTATTCAGGAGGCTGAGGCAAGAGAATTGCTTGAACCCAGGATGCAAAGGTTGCAGTGAGTCGAGATCACACCACTGCACTCCAGCCTGGGTGACACCGTGAGACTCCATCTCAAAAATAAAAATAAAAAAGGAGGGCAGGCTTATTGGAACCTGAAGCTGGAGGCTTCTGGAAAACTGAAGCCGAGAAAAGGGCCCTGGGCTCAGCCACCTGGTAGTTGACAGGCAGCTGGTGAACTTGAAGTCATCTTTAGCAAAGAGATGTGGGTTGAAACTAGAGAAGTAGAGGTTAGCATGATGGGCAGTAAGGAGATGGAAGGAGAAATACAGACTGTCACTGGATGGGTTTGTCAGTGAAAAGGAGAAAAATTCCCTAGAAGTTTTCATCGGATGGCAAATATGTTTAAGGCAGACAAGGGAGCCATTGACAAAGGGACAGGTAAAGCTATCAGGAAAGAAGGCGTTGGAGGGTGATTGGCAGAGGAAGATCCCCGGGGAGGGCAAGCAGAGGAGACAGCTTTGAGAAAGGCTGGGCAATGCACTACCCTGGGTCTGGAGGGAACATGAAGGTAGTCTTTACATTCTTGTGAGCTAAGATCATAAAACAGCTCTCTTAGGCGGGACCTTGATCTATGTAGAAAAGTCCAACCTAGCTCACCTCTAAGAGCTGAGAGTTTGTAGGTGGGAAATATTTGGAGCAGAAGCATAAGGAATGACCATGGGGAGTCAGCAAGAGCTGAACGAGAGGATTCACTGGCCCCATGATGGAGGGCCAGGGAGACGTCAGAAAGCGTGCCTGGATCTTGTGCTCTACCAACAAGGCTTCATAACTTTGCCAGCAATGTTCCCAAGCAAAAGTGGAACTGACGTGGCCAAGACCTGGGGGTGTACTGGCATTCATGATAGCAGTCAAGTGGCAGGGGCTTTATTTCTGCCACAAGGGTGAAGTAAGAAGGGCTGAATGATAGCACCAGTGTCACTAGAAGTCATGGATGGGCCAGAAGAGGTGAGAGGCAAGACTCAAGGTATGTCTTAGCAGGAGCCATGTGGTGTGACGGTGAGACAGGAGGCATGGGGACGGGTACTGGAAGAGCTGGAGGTGACGGAAGAACTGCAGCGCAGAGGTTGTCAGAAGGCTGAAGGGTCAGAGTCTGATGTCACCCAAAAGAAGGAACTGGGTCCAAATGATGGGTAACGAATGGAGAATCTGAATAGGAAACAAAACCTCATGAAAAGAGGAGCTGTGACTGTAAGCCACTGGAGGTGCTGGGTGCTGAGATCAAACTATTTCCTCCTCCTCCAGAGTCTGCTGGTGCCCAGAGAAGAAATTAATGAAGACCAAAGAGAAATAAACTGGGCAAGGAGGGAGAAGCATGAAGCTGGCATGGGGCCCAGCTGGGGACTGGCGTCAAACCTGATGGGCCAACATTTAATTATTGTTCCTGGAACTTCCTTTTGCAGAAACAATGAAGTTAATAACAACACTGGGGATATGTCCTTTATAAGCAAAGCACATTATCTTTGGCTGCTGTGGATGTAGTTACACTATCAAACAGGATAGGATTTGAACTTGACTATGGTACAATATGGTTGGCCTACTTAGGCCATTTCAGCCGATCACTTTCAAATGCTGTGTCACTCCAGGGGGCCTATCTAGCTACCATCTTGTAACAAGATCATCTGTTTTCTAGAATTATTTCCATGGTAATTTTACTTTCTCTAGCAATGGTGAAATACAGATTTAGAGTGTTTAGATTGTTTTTTGTATTCTGTCAGTCACTTCACTTTTATGGTGCCCTCTAACTCCCCATTTTTGTTTTGTGAGATTTTTCCTCATTGTAAAAGTAGTATATAATTGTTTGAAAAACACAAAATAATAGCAAATAGTGATGCAAAAACACCTAAAAGTCCAATATCAACAGATTGCCAGTAATAATTATTTGGAGCATCTACTTTTAGTCTTTTTTTCTATATTTACATCTGTACAAATACACATTTAAAAAATAAATTAGCATCATATTGTATAGTTTTGTTTTTTCACTTATTACATTGTAAGAGTTTTCATTAATCTCTGAAAATGTGATTTTTAAGAATTATATTTTTTGTGAGCATACCATAATTTAATATTTTTTTTAGCTGGACATTTAAATTATTTCTAAAACTTTAATTATAAATAATGTTATAGTGAACATCTTTGCACTCTAATTCTTGTCTCCATTTTCCATTATTTCTCTATGAGTGATTTCCAGGTGTAGAATTTCTAGGTCAAAGACATACCTTTTCAAGAGAGAGAAATAACTCATAATAGCTTTCAATCATGTGGCTATAGTTTTAAAAGTAGTGGCTGGGCACGATGGCTCAGGCCTGTAATCTCAGCACTTTGGGAGGCTGAGGAGGGTGGATCATAAGGTCAGGAGTTCAAGACCAGCCTGGCCAAGATGGTGAAACACAGTCTCTACTAAAAATTTTAAAAAATTAGCTGGGCGTGGTGGCGGGCAGCTGTAATTCGTGCTACTCGGGAGGCTGGAGCAGAGAATTGCTTGAACCCAGGAGGCAGAGATTGCAGTGAGTCAAGCGGGAGCCACTGCACTCCAGCCTGGGTGACGGAGCAAAATTCAATATAAAAAAAAAAAAAAAAAAAAAAAAATCCCTGGTTGTCTAGTGGCTAGGAAAAAAAACAGAGTATATTTGAGTTATAATTTTTAATTTGTAATTTATATTTATACTACTTGTATCTTCTCAGGAAGTTTGTTTTCTATTAAAAATTACTACATGGCCAGGCGCAGTGGCTCATGCCTGTAATTCCAGCACTTTGGGAGGCCAAGGTGGGCAGATCACAAGGTCAAGAGATCGAGACCATCCTGGCCAACACGGTGAAACCTCATCTCTACTAAAAATGTAAAATTAGCTGGGCGTGGTGGCAGCCTCCTATAGTCCCAGCTACTTGGAAGGCTGAGACAGGAGAATTGCTTGAACCCAGGAGGTGGAGATTGCAGCGAGCCGAGATCGCACCACTGCACTCCAGCCTGGCGACAGAGCAAGAATCTGTCTCAAAAAAAAAAAAAATTACTACATGTAGAATAATGTCAGATTTTAAAAACATGCCTTTATTTTTTTTCTTTTTTGAGAAGGGTCTCACTCTGTTGGCTAAGGTAGAATGCAGCAGCATGATCGTGGCTCACTGCAGCCTCTACTTCCCAGGCTCAAGCAATCTTCCCACCTCAGCCTCCTGAGTAGCTGGGATCACAGGCGTGTGCCACCACACCCAGCTAATTTTGTTTTTATTTTTTGTAGAGATAGAGTCTCCCTTCTGTTGCCCAGGCTGGTCTTGAACTCCTAGGCTCAAACAATCCTCCCACCTTGGCCTCCCAAAAGTGCTGGGATTACAGGTGTGCACCACTGTACCTAGACAAAATATGCCTTTTTATTTATTTTATTTTTTTTGAGATGGAGTTTCACTCTTCTTGCCCAGGCTGGAGTGCTGTGGTGTGATCTCGGCTTGCTGCAACTCCTGCCTCCCAGGTTCAAGCGATTCTCCGGCCTCAGCCTCCTGAGTAGCTGGAATTACAGGCATGCGTCACCACACCTGGCTAATTTTTTGTATTTAGTAGAGATGGGTTCACCATGTTAGCCAGGCTGGTCTCAAACTCCTGACCATGGGTGATCCACCAGCCTTGGCCTCCCAAGGTGCTGGGATTATAGGCGTGAGCTACCATGTCTGGCCTCCAAAATATGCCTTTTTATCCTCTTTTTTTTTTTTTTTTTTGAGATGGAGTTTTGCTCTTGTTGCCCAGGCTGGAGTGCAATGGCAC
>CAUYQU010099636.1:0-20222 GCA_963574635.1 Cheracebus regulus
TTGAGATGACATGGCGAGCAGTGGAATCAAGCACACACCACGATGGTGGAGAAAGGAAGAGAGGCGAGGAATGTCTCTTCTTAATCAGACTATTATTTGCTATTTTTCTAGTAATACTTAATTTTTAAAATTAGTATGAATCTGTAAGTAATTCTGCCACAGGTTTATAATTATACTAATAATGGCTGACTTTCATTGAGTGTTTACTGTTTATCAGTGACTGTTCTAGGCACTTGTATTAGTCTGTTCTTATGCTGCCAATAAAGACATCCAGACTGGGTAATTTGTAAAGGAAAAGAGGGGTTTTGTTTTTGTTTTTGTTTTTGTTTTCAGACAAAGTTTCACTTTTGTTGCCCAGGCTGGAGTGCAATGGCATGATCTTGGCTCACCGCAACCTCTGCCTCCCGGGTTCAAGCGATTCTTCTGCCTCAGCCTCCTGAGTAGCTGGGATTACAGGTACCTACCACCACAGCCAGCTAATATTTTGTATTTTTTTGTAGAGACAGATTTCACCATGTTGGCCAGGCTGGTCTCAAACTGCTGACCTCAGGTGATTTACCCGCCTTGGCCTTCCAAAGTGTTGGGATTACAGGCGTGAGCCACTGCACCTGGCCGGAAAAGAGGCATAATTGACTCTCAGTTCCACGTGGCTGGGGAGGCCTCACAGTCAATCATAGCAGAAGGCAAAGGAGGAGCAAAGTTAAGTCTCGCATGGTACCAGGCAAGAGAGAGCATATATAGGGGAACTCCCCTTTATAAAAACCTCGGATCTCAAGAGACTTATTCACTATCACAAGAACAGCATGGGAAAGACCCACCGATTCAATTACCTCCTATGTGGTCCCTCCCACACATGTGGGGATTGTGGCAGCTATAATTCAAGATTTGTGTAAGGACACAGCCAAACCATATCCATCCACCCCCGGCCCCTCCCAGATCTCATATCCTCACATTTCAAAACAAATCTTGCCTTCCCAACAGTCCCCCAAAGTCTTAACTCATTTCAGCATTTAACTCAAAAGTCCATGAAGTCTCATCTGAGACAAGGCAAATCCCTTCTGCCTATGAGCCTGTAAAATCAAAAGCAAGGTAGTTACTTCCTAGATACAATGGGGATAAGGTATTGGGTAAATACACCCATTTTAAATGGGAGAAATTATCCAAAACAAAAGGGCTACAGGCCCCATGCAGATCAGAAATCCAGTGAGGCAGCCAAACCGTAAAGCTCCAAAATGATCTGCTTTGACTCCTTGTCCCACATCCAGGTCACGCTGATGCAAGAGGTGGGTTCCCATGATCTTGGGCAACTCTGCCCCTGCAGGGCACAGCCCCCCTCCTGGCTGCATTCATGGATTGACATTAAGTGTGGCTTTTCCAGGCACATGGTGCCAGTTGTCAATGGATCTACCATACCAGGGTCTGGAGGATGGTGACCCTCTTCTCACATCTCCATTACACAGTGCCCCATTGGGGATTCTGTGTGTGGGCTTCAACCCTAAATTTCTCTTTCACTGCCCTAGCAGAGGTTCTCCATGAGGGCCTTACCCCTGCAGCAAACTTCTGCCTAGAAATCTAGGCATTTTCATACATCCTCTGAAATCTAGATGGAGGTTCCCAAACCTCAGTTATTGACTTCTGTGCACCCACAGGCTCAACACCACATAAAAGCTGCCAAGGCTTGGGGCTTGCACCCTCTGAAGCCATGGCCCAAGCTGTACCTTGGCCCTTTTAGCCACAGCTAGAGCTGCTGGGAGGCAGGGCACCAAGTCCCTAGGCTGCACAGAGCAGGGCAGCCCTGGGCCTGCCCACAAAACCATTTTTTCCTCCTAGGCCTCTGGGACTGTGATGGGAGGGAGTACAGTGAAGGTCTCCAACATGCCCTGGAGACATTTTCTCCATTATCTTGGTGAATAACACTTGGCTTCTTGTTACTTATACAAATTTCTGCAGCCATTTGAATTTGTCCTCAGGAAATGGGTTTTTCTTTTCTACTGAATTGTTAGGCTGCAAATTTTCCTCACTTTTATGCTCTGTTACCCCTTGAATGCTTTGCTGCTTATAAATTTCTTCCACTAGGTACTTTAAATCATTTCTTTCAAGTTCAAAGTTCCACAGATCTCTACGGTGGGGCAAAATGCCACCAGTCTCTTTTTATAGCAAGAGTGACCTTTACTCCAGTTCCCAACAAGTTTCTCATCTCCATCTGAGAACATCTCAGCCTGAATCTTATTGTCCATATCACTATCAGCATTTCGGTCAAAGTCATTCAACAAGTCTCAAGGAAGTTCTAAACTTTCCCACATCTTCCTGTCTTCTGAACCCTTCAAGTCTCTAGGAAGTTCCAAGCTTTCCCACATTTTTCTGTCTTCTTCTGAGCCCTCTAAACTGTTCCAACCTCTGCCTGTTACCCAGTTCCAAAGTCGCTTCCACATTTTCAGGTATCTTTACAGCAGTGTCCCACTACCTGGTACCAATTTACTGTGTCAGTCTGTTCTAATGCTGCTAACGAAGACTTAACCCAAACTGGGTAATTTATAAAGAAAAAGAAGTTTAATTGACTTACAGTTCCACTTGTTTTAGGAGGCCTTACAATCATGTGGAAGGCAAAGGAGAAGCAAAGTCACATTTTGCGTGGCAGCTGGCAGGCAGAGCATATGCAGGGAAACTCCCCTTTATGAAACCATCAGATCTCGTGAGACTCACTATGATGAAAACAGCATGGGAGATACTCATCCTTATGATTCAGCTACCTCCCAGCAGGTCCTTTCCATGGCACATGGGAGTTATGGGAGCTACAATTTGAGATTTAGCTGGGGACATAGCCAGACCATATCAGCACTTGTTATTGATTAACTCCTTTAATCCTCATAACATCCCTATGAAGAAGATACTATTATTATTCCTGTTTTACAGGTAGAATTTTTCAACATAATCATATTTTTTCTACTTGTAAAGAAATTGATTTGTTGCTAGTATCAATAGATAGACTTTGGGTTAGGGATTCCATTTAAAATCGTAGTTCTGTGGTGGAATAAAAATAAGGCAGCTTTTATCAGTGTATATCTTGTAGTCCTAAAGTATATATACCTACTATGTACTGTTAAAAATTCAAAAAGTAAAAAAAAGGCAGCATTATTAACATGACATATTTAGGCCTTCAAATTATAAAAGCTCTCAACAGTTCAGATTTGATGTCTTTACACCGTATATTAAATTTATGAGATATGAACCTATCCTTAGAAAGTAATATAGAGTTCATCTTTCCTGATAGTTAAACATTAAAGACATTGATACATTGATAGTTCAATTTGAAAACTAATGTAGATTTCTAATTTGTTAGGATTAAAATAAAGTTTATCTTTATACTTCTACTTATTAGTGACTTGACCCTAAGAGTTAAATTACTGATTCAGTCTTCCCAACCAACACTTACTTTCTTTGCTTCTTTCCTTCTACCATGTGCCTTGTCAATTCTTATTCATGGACAGCTGGCCATTAATGAGTAGAGTCACTATGTACATCTGACACCTTTATAAATTTATAGTTTCCAATGAGTCAGCTCTTAACAATTCTGGACAGACTTTAACTTCTTCCTGTTAGCTTCCTTTCCTTTTCTCACTACAAATATATTAAACATTTATTAGTCTTTCAGCCACTCTCTTTGCTCCATACCCAACACTCTCAAGAAATAACTTAGATTTTCAGGTACAGTCTCCCTCAATTTCCTTCATCTTTCTAGATCTACCTGTGGCAGTGTGCACACTTTGGGAGGCTGAGGCAGGAGGATTGCTTGAGCCCAGCGGTTCAAGACTAGCAAGGACAACATAGCGAGACTGCACATGGTGATGTGAGCCTGTGGTCCCAGCTACTCAGGAGGCTGAGATGGGGGAATCGCTTGAGCCTGAACATTCAAGGCTGCAGTAAGCCATGATCACTCTACTGCACTTCAAGCTAGGCAACAGAGCAAGACCCCATCTCAACAGCAACAGCAGCAACAAAAAGTAGATTGCTTTTAAATACGAGGGTCATCAGTGCCTGCAGACTGCCTAAATTAAAAGGCCTGACAAAAGCTACAAATCAACACTTTTAAAATATTGGTCATGAAGCAACAAAAGATGATTTCTGAGAGATGGCTGAGCTGTTTATTTTCCCCAGCTTATTACCTGGGCTATATTAATAAGTTTCCAGGCTGTGACCTTAAGTAGAAGAGACAGAGCTAGAAATCTGGGGAGGCTAAGAAGGCTATAATTCACAGGGTACAGTACTAGAGAGGAGAGAGCTGCACAGAGAACTCTGGAAATTAAAGAATTTCCCTTAAATTTTCAGATGAGAAATTATCAGTGACTATGTGAGGAAACTACTCAAGGCAAAGGAAAGAACCACTTGAATAATTGGAACAATCCTCCAAGCTCAGAAAGCTCTGAAAATAGTTTTTGTTTCCATGACTAGGAGTGAGAAAATCTCATCATTTTCAGGGAATCAGGTAGAATTCGCAAGAATGTTGCCTCAATTATGGGGAAATAAACCCTAGACTAAATGCCTCTTGGGTAACAGTTAAGAGTCCTTTAAAGCAAAACCTGAAAGGATAAAACTGTTTCCAAATAACCATGCCAAAAAATAAAACCTCACGAATATTTACAGGAATAAACTATTCATCTAATAATGCAAAATTCAGAGTGCCTTCAATCAAAAGTTATCATGGCTGGGAATAGTAGTGTACAGCTGTAGTCCCAGCTATTCAGAAAGCTGAGACAGGAGGATCACTTGAGTCCAGGAGTTCAAAGCTGCAGTGTGCTATGGTCACACCTGTGGCTAGGCACTGTACTCCAGCCTGGGCAACATAGCAAGACTCCATCTCTTCAAAAAAAAATTACCAGGAATGCAGAGAAGCAGGAAGATATGACACAACAATGAGAAAAAGCAGTCTAAGCCAACCAAAGAAGACATAGATTATCAAATTAGTAGTCAAGGCCACTAAATTATTATAACTGTGAGAACAGACTAATATAGTAAATTGGTACCAGTAGAATGGGGTGCTGCTATAAGGATACCTGAAAATGTGGAAGTGACTTTGGAACTAGGTAACAGGCAGAGGTTGAAACAGTTTGGAGGGCTCAAAAGAAGACAGGAAAATGTAGGAAAGTTTGGAACTTCCTAGAGACTTGGAGGGCTCAGAAGACAGGAAGATGTGGGGAAGTTTGGAACTTCATAGAGATTTGTTGAATTGCTTTGACCAAAATGCTGATAATGATGTGGACAGTGAAGTCAGGCTGAGGCAGTCTCAGATGGAAATGATGAACTTAGTGGGAACTGGAGCAAAGGTCACTCTTGATACGCATCAGCAGAGACTGGTGGCATTTTGTCCCTGCCCTAGAGATCTGTGGAACTTTGAACTTGAGAGATGATTTAGGGTATCTGGTGGAAGAAATTTTTAAGTGCAAAGCATTCAAGAGGAAGCAAAGCCTAAAAGTTTGGAAAATTTGCAACCTGACCATGCAGTAGAAAAACTCATTTTCTGGGGAGAAATTCAAGCCTAGAAATTTGCATAAGTAGCAAGTTGCTGAATGTTAATCACTATGACAATGGGGAAATGTCTCCAGGGCATGTCAAAGACCTTCCCATCACAGGCCCAGAGGCCTAGGAGGAAAAAATGGTTTTTTGGGCTGGGCCCAGGGCCCCCTTTCTCTGTGCAGCTAGAGATTTGGTGCCCTGCCTCCCAGCTGCTCTAGTTATGGCTAAAAGGAGCCACAGTACAGCTTGGGCCATGGCTTCAGAGGGTGCAAGCCCCAAGTCTTGGCAGCTCCCATGTGGTGTTGAGCCCGCAGGTACACAGAAGTCAAGAATTGAGGTTTGGGAACCTCCACCTAGATTTCAGAGAATGTATGGAAATGCCTGGCTGTCCAGGCAGAAGTCTGCTGCAGGGGCGGAGCCCTCATGGAGAACCTCTGCTCGGGTAATATGGAAAGGAAATGTGGGGTCAGAACCCTCACACAGAGTCTTGACAGGAGTACTGCCTAGTGGAGCTGTGAAAAGAAGGCCACCATTTTCCAGACTCCAGAATGGTAGATCCACTGAAAGCTTGTATCATGTTCCTAGAAAAGCCACAGACACTCAACACTAGCCCATGAAAGAAATCAGGAGGGGGGCTGTACCCTGCAAAGTCATCAGGTCAGAGCTGCCCACAGCTTGCATCAGCATGACCTGGATGTAGGACATGGAGTCAAAGGACATCATTTTGGAACTCTTAAGTGTTAATGACTACCCTATTGGATTTCAGACTTTTAGTGGGCCTGTAGCCCCTTTGTTTTAGCCAATTTATCCCATTTGGAACAGATATATTTACCCAATGTCTGCACTCCCATTGTATCTAGGAAGTAACTAACTTGCTTTGAAGTTTACAGGCTCATAGGCAGAAAGGATTTGCCTTGTCTTGGATGAGACTTTGGAGTTGGACTTTTGGGTTAATGCTGGAATGAGTTAAAATTTTGGGAATGTTAGGAAGGCATGATTTGGTTTTGAAATATGAGGACATAAGATTTGAGAGGAGCCAGTGGCAGAATGATATGGTTTGGCTGTGTCCCCAACCAAATCTCATTTTGAATTGTAGTTCCTATAATTCACATGTAATGGGAGGGACCTGGTGGAAGGTAATTGAATCAGGGGGTTGGTTACCCCCATACTACTGTTCTCATGAGATCTGATGGTTTTATAATGGACTTTCCCCTTTTTGCTCCTTCTCCTTCCGGCTGCCATGTGAAGATGGATGTGTTTCCATCCCCTTCTGCCATGATTGTAAGCTCTCTCAGGCCTCCACAGCCATGGTGAACTGTGAGTCAGTTAAACCTCTTTGCTTTATAAATTACCCATTCTTGGACATGTCTTTATTAGCAGCATGAGAATGGACTAATACACTGAGTTTTAGCAGTCACCATTGCAAGCTAACGTGCTCTGGTATCCTAAATACACTTCAAAGGCAGTCTAGGCCACAAGGATTGCAATTATTGGGCAAGTCCTGGTACTGTGCTGTGGGCCAATGGACTCGGGGTTCACACCACCCAGTGAGATTCCATAGTGACCAAGGAATTGTTTGCATCACCCCTCTCCCAACCCCAGTCAGCACAGCTCACAGCTCCGGGAGAGATTCGTTCCTTTCACTTGAGGAGAGGAAAGGGAAGAATAAGGAAGACTTTGTTTTGTAACTTGGATATTAGCAGTAGGACAGTGAACCAAGTAATGAAATGAGGTCCCCCATTCCCACCCTGGCTTCCATATGACATTTCTGGATACACCCTTCACAAGAAGGGCACCTGCTGCCTTGAAGGGGAGGACCCAGTCCTGTCAAGATTCATTACATTTTGACTAAAAAGTCCTTGGGCCCTTAACCAGCAGTGGTGACCAGGTAGTACACCATAAGCCTCAGATGAGACTCTGAGATGTGCTAGCTTCAAGTGTGACCCAGTACATTTTCAACTGTGGTGGCTACAAGGAGAGACTACTAATGCTCAAGAAAAATGGGAGAGTAAAGAGGACTTGTATTGGAGATTAGGTACCAGCTCAGCCACTGTGGAGTAGAGTACCAACCAAGCTCTTGGTCCCTGATTCCAGGCCTTGGTTCATGGATGTCATTTATGGACCTAACCTGGCCCAGAGGGGAGCCCACTGCCCTAAAGGGTGAGTCCCAGACCTGGAAGCATTCACTAAAAGCTGACTGAAGATCCCTTGAGCCTTGAATGAACATCAGTGGAAACCTAGCATTACTTTTGTGGACCTGTGTTGGTAGTCAATATGAGGAGCAACTCCTCTCTCTGAAGAAATGGAAAGGAAGAGTGGGAAGGACTTTGTCTTGTGGTTTGGGTGCCAGCATAGCCACAGTGGAATAGAGCACCAGGTAGATTCCTAAGGTATCCAAATCCAGGCCTTTGTTTCCAGGTGGCATCTTTTGACCCAACCAGAGCCTGGGGGAACTTGCTGCCCCAAAGGGAAGGACACAAGTTTGGCGGGTTTTGCCACTTGCTGATTGTAGAGCCCTAGGGCCAAGAGTGAACATAGGCAGTAGTTACTGTGGGCCTTGGACAAGACCAAGTGCTTTGCTGGCTTCAGGTCTGACACAGCATTGTCCCAGTGGTGGTGGTTGCCAGGGTGCTTGTGTCATCCCTCCTCCAGCTCCAAGCAGCTCAGCACAAAGAGAGATACTCCACTTGTTTGGGGCAAATGAAGGGAAGAGAATAAGAGTCTCAGCTTAGTAATCTAGGACCACCAAGGCAGTACCTCTATGAATCTGCAAGAAGCATGGCATTACTGTGCTTGAGGTGTCCTCTAATGTCGGTATGGCTACAGTGACCAAAAACTTAAATCACAACACTGAAGGTCTTCTAAATACCTGGAAAACCTTCCCAAGATGGTAGATACAAACAAGCCCAGACTGTGGAGGCTACAATAAATACCTAAGTCTTCAATGCCCAGACACCAGCAAACATCCGCAAGGATTGAGACCATCCAGGAAAACATGGCCTCACCAAATGAACTCAGTAAAGTACCAGGGACTAATCCTGGAGAACAGAGATATGTCTCCTTTCAGAGAATTCAAAATAGCTGTTTTGAGAAAACTCAGTGAACTTTAAGATAAACCAAAGAAGGAATTCAGAATTCTATCAGATAAAATATAACAAAGATATTGAATAATTTAAAAGTATCAAGCAGAATTTCTGAAGTTGAAAAATGCAGCTGACATACTGCAGAATGTTCCAGAGTCAACAGCACAATTGATCAAGAAGAAGAAATAGTGTTATTGAAGACAGGCTCTTTGAAAATGCCCAGTCAGAGGAGACAAAAAAGAAGAATGAAGCACACCAACAAGATCTAGAAAATAGTACCAAAGGGGCAAATCTAAGAATTATTAGCCTTAAAGGAGGTAGAGAGAGAGACAGAGGTAGAAAGTTTATTCAAAGGGATAATAACAGAGGACTTCCCAAATCTCTTAGAGAAAGATATCAGTATTCATGTATAAGATTATAGAACACCAGGAAGATTTAACCCAAAAAAGACTACCTCAAGACATTTAATATTCAAACTCTCAATGGTCAAGGGCAAAGAATGAATCATAAAAGCATCAAGAGGAAAGAAATAACACACAATGCAACTTCAGTATGCTTCCATCAGACTTTTCAGTGGAAACCTAACAGGCCAGGAGAGAGGGGCATGATACATTTAAACTGCTGAAGTGGAAAAAAAACCCTTCTAACCTAGAATAGTATATTCAACAAAAATATATTTCAAATGTGAAGGAAAAAAAAGATATTCCCAGACAAAAGCTGAGGGATTACCTCAACAGCAGACCTGCCATACAAGAAATACCAAAGGGAATACCTCAATCTGAAATAAAATGACATTAATGAGCAATTAAAAAATCATCTGAAGGTACAAAACTCACTGGTAATAGTAAGTACACAGAAAAACACAATATTATAACACTGTACATTGTGGTGTGTAAACTATCCATATGTTAAGTAGAAAGACAAAAAGATAAGCCGATAACTAATAATAACTACAACTTTTCTGAGACATAGACTGTACCATAAAATATACATAGAAGCAACAAAAAAGCAGAGAGACAAAATTAAAGTGTAGAGTTTTTATTAGTTTTTGTTTAATCACTGTTGTCAATTTAAAATCATGGGTTATCAGATATTTGCAAGCCTTATGATAACCTCAAATCAGAAATCATACAACAGTTCAGGCACAGTGGCTGTAAGGTCCAAAACTTTGAGAGGCTAAGATGAGTGGATTACTTCAGCTCAAGAGTTTGAGATCAGCCTAGGCAGTGTGGCTAAATCTCATTCTATAAAAAATGCAAAAATTATCTGGGCTTGGTGGCATGTGTCTGTACTCCCAGTTATATAAGAGGCTGAGATGGAAGGATCACTTGATCCTGGGAGATTGAGGCTGTAGTGTACCATGATTATGCCACTGCACTGCAGCCTGGGTGACAGAGCAAGCCACTCTCAAAAAAAAAAAAAAATCATGCAAAAGATAAAGAAAAAATAAAAAGGAAATTAAATCATACCACTGAAGCAGTGTCATTCGTCTGGGTAGTACCCAAGATTTGTTGTCCCATGGCCACATAAAACTATGACATGGGGCCAGGCACAGTGGCTCAGGCCTGTAATCCCAGCACTTTGGGAGTCTGAGGTGGGCAGATCATGAGGTCAAGAAATCAAGACCATCCTGGCTAACACAGTGAAACCCCATCTTTAAATTTAAAAAAAGAAAAGAAACAAAAACTATGACATGGACACACCAGAGTGAGGTTAAGAACAGAAATTTAATAGGTGAAAGAAAGAGAAGAGCTCTCTGCCCAGAGATGGGTCCTGGAGAAAAATAGGATGAGAGTTCTGTGGTGAAATGCAGGAAGTTATAGGTGAACTTGAAGAACCGGTAACTGATTGACATAGGGCATGAAAGATTGGTCAGAACAGGTGTGCCATTTGCATACCGTGCAAAGAAGCTGGCCAGCCCACCCTAATCTTTTATTATTCAGATGGTCAGTGTCCTGTTGCCTGCACTTGATTGTACACGTAGTGACAAAAGGGAAGATGGAACCTCCACATTGAACATACCTAGCTTCCTGGTAGCCCCTTTCTATTGGCACAGCTGCCAGCATTCACCCTTGCAAGCCTCCAGCTTGCTTATCTATGTCTGCAGCTTGATTTTTCAGGCTGCTCTTTGTTAGAATAGAAATTATTTGGGGACTGCTTTTTCTTAAAAGGTAAGCCTTGCCAAGGACTCCTATTACCCTCACTATCTGCCTAAATAATTTCATTCTAGCTCCTATATCATATTTCTTCCCCCAGGAGTTGTAATCCTAACTGCTGTTAGGGGGTGTTGGATGATTATTCTTTCTGGCTACTTCTTGCTGAAGCGGGGTGTTGTATGGGGGACAGCAGCTGGGACTCCTCCTGGGGTTGATCTAAGGGTCCTCGGAGAAAAGGCATGTCTGTGTATTGTTCTGTCTGCAGCACCATTTGGAGTTTAATAGCTTCTCCCTTAGAAGCAATAAATTTTACAAGAAGGTTTGGAATATATGGTTTGAATATGAGTATTAAGATTACTGCTATTAGTGGGTATACTATAGTCCATAACCATAACAGTAGAGTTTCTTTGATATTTGTTACATACTGGTTGGCTTCCACCAGATGTTGCTGTAATTTACCAGAAACATTAATATAAAAGTAACTTTTTTTGGATAGTGGCATTGGATTGGGTGGCTTGAGTATAACTAGCTAAATCTTTCCTGCAATTAATCCTTTCATGACTTACACAGACCATTTATGACATGCTTAAACTTTCTGACTTGTCCTAAACATCCCTCTTTTTAAACAACCAATTATTTCTTTTAGGACAGGAATTTACCATACAAAATCTTTTATTATATAAAATCTTTTTCCTTTTTAACCTTTTTTGCATAGCTGGGGTGCACTGTTGATATTGTAGGAGCTAAAGGGTGTTACGTATTACCAAATCCAATAAAAAGTCCTAGCAGTGTCAGTGATAGTAAAATTTTCATGCTTCTTGTTGGTAACTATTATCCCTGCTATAAGGATAATAATTAAGCAAAATACTACAGGGGTGCTATGGTGTATAGTCCTACTGTAAATAATTCCCACAAGGGTGGTGTAGTAGATAACTTCAATCTAAAATTTGCTCACAAAGATATAGAATTTCCCTTTGTAGGGGGGGGTCTGTGAAGTTATAAATGTAATCCCATTGATAATAAAAATCTCCCTGCAAGTATGAGTCAAAAAGAAGTTATAATATTTGACAGTAAATCTCAGGAGGAAAAGTAGAAATGACTGAAAGTATCTGGTAAGGCAAAGGTGGGACTGAGTAGGATGAGTAGCTCTTAGTCATTTATTTATCTTTTATAATTTTCACCGTAAGATCTTCTATTTCTTCACATTGATATCTAGAACGTTCCTCTGGGCTGTCCAGGTTTGCTCCCTCAGCTTTCCAGGCTTTGACTAAAGTATGATATATCCAGGAGTTGATTCCAGTAACTTATACTACCAAGGAAGTTGAAAGGAGACTGGTGTAAGACCTTTCCCAGCTTGGACTTAGAGAGAGAAAGAGAGAAGAGAGAACTTTCACCAATACCAAAAATCTCCTGGGTTAAATAAAGGTAATCCTATTTATTGGGATTGGGCTTCTACTAGTTGAGTTAATTCCTGTTGAAAGTGAGCCAGAGAGGTTACATGCTTAATTAATTCAGAGGTCTCCTGGTCTAATAAGAAATCATTAGTAAGGAAAGGTCATCCATACAGCATTTTGAAAGGGCTCAGACCTAACTTTGAAGGGGTATTTCTTACTCACAGTAAAGCCAGTGGAAGAAGAGTGACCCAAGGAAGGTGAGTTTCTTGGGACAGTTTTCTGAGGTGTCTTTTGATAATATTGTTTGTCTTTACTACCTTTCTTGGAGTCTTCAAATGCAATGGAGATGATACTTTATGCCTAGTGCTTTTGAGACCTTCCATGTGGTGGTTGCCTTAAACAAGGGAATGTTGTCACTTTGGAGGTACTTACGTAGACCAAAGCAGAAAGTTATTCCATTAACTAATGCTTTTATTACCTCAGAGGCCTTTTCTGTATGGCATGGAAATGCTTCTACCCAGTTAGTGACAGAATCTACCCATATCAGGAGGTATTGTCTGCTCTTCATCTTTGGCATGTGGGTAAAGTCTATCTGCCAGTCCTCCCCTGGATAGCTTCCCATCCTTTAGGTTTCAGGAAGACAAAGCCACCTGATGAGTGGATTATTTTTAAGACAGACTTCAGAAGCACTAACAACCTGTTTAAGTTCTCTCCTGAAAACAATTTCTAGGCACACTGATAAGTTTTATCCTTTCCCAAGTGAAAAGCTTGGTGAAGGATCCTAAGGGCTTTCCACTGGCTGGAGGCTGGTAAGTGGAGTTTGACATCCTCTGACCATAGCCACCCTGAGGGCTGGAAAGTGTACCCTCAAGAGATGGCCCATCCTATCTCTGCAGGCAAGTACTGCAACTTTATTTCTCTTATGGAACCTTTCTAGATTAGAGGGGCCTCAAATGTGTTGATGCCCTAAGGCTTCCTTGCCAGTGACTTGGCTGCCTGATCAGCTAACTTGTTTCCTTCAGCAATTTTATCTGTTCCCTTCTGACGTCCCTTGCAATGCATCACTGCTACCTCTTGTGGAAGGAAAACTGAAGTTAACCTGCTGATTTCCTGGTGGTATTTTATAGGGGATCCATTAGCAGTAAGAAAGTGTCTTTCCTTCCAAATGGTAGCATGAGCATGAAGGACTAAGAAAGCATACTTGGAATTGATATAAATGTTAACTACGTTTCTCTTGTTTAATTCAAGTGATCTTGTAAGAGCTATCAGTTCAGCTAGTTGAGTGCTTGTGCCTGGAATGAGGGGCACACCTTCAATAATATCATTCAGAGTGACTACTGTATATCCTGCCTTATGGACTGCTTGCTCTGTGAAGGAACTTACTTCTGAGAAGAGGGCCCAGTCTGGATTTTCTGGGGGAGTTTCCCTGAGATTCTCCCTGGCTGCATATGTTTGCACCACAACTTGCTCACATTCATGTTCAGCTTCCCCAGTTTCTTTGGGGAGGAAGGTGGCTAGGTTTAGTTGAAAACAAGTTTTTAACTGAACTGCTAACTCTTCTAACAGCAGAGCCTGATACTTAAGAAGACAGCTGTCTGTTAGCCAAAGGCTCCCCCTAGAAGACAGCAATCCTGCTACATTATATGGGATATAAACAGTTAAGCCATTTCCCAGGGTTAATTTGGAGGCCTCTGGTCTCAGAAGGGCCATCATAGCAACTATTTGGAAGCATGCTGGCCATCCGTCAGCCACCAAATCAAGTATCTTACTCAGGTAGTCCACTCATTGAGCTGTCATCGGGCTTGAGTTAAAACTCCCAGGGCCATTCCATTCTTTTCTGATAAAGTTTGAAGGCCCTCCTTATGAGAAGGCTTAAGTAAGACTTGCTTTAGCTGGATAAAGGCCTTCTGGGCTTCAGGTTCCCAGGTTGGGAGATAAGTTTTAGCCACTTGAGTTCTTTTATGAGATGATATAATGAGAAAGCTATCTCATCATACCCAGGTATACATAGTCTGCAAAATCCTGTAATGCCCAAATATCCTTAGTTGCTTGAGGGCTTTAGAGAGGGGAAAGAAGGAAATGGGCTTAATCCTTTCTTCCCCTAATGCTGTGGTCCCTTCAGACAGCTCTAAACACAGGTACTTCACTGAAGTTTTGCAAAGCTGGGATTTAGATTTTAGTCTTATATTCACTGTTGGCTAAGAAATTAAGAAGAGCTTCATGCTGGGTATGGTGGCTCATGCCTATAATCCCAGGACTTTGGGAGGCTGAGGCAGGTGAATCACCTGAGGTCAGGAGTCCCAGACCAGCCTGGCCATCATGGTGAAACCCCATCTCTACTAAAAATGCAAAAATTAGCTGGGCATGGTGGTGGGTGTCTGTAATCCCAGCTACTTGGGAGGCTGAGGCAGGAGAATCACTTGAACCCAGGAGGCCAAGGTTGCAGTGAGCCAAGATCACCCCTTGGCACTCCAGCCTGGATGACAAGAACGAAACTCCATCAAGAAAGAGAGACAGAGAGGGAGGGAGGGAGGGCAGAAGGAAGGAAAGAAGAGAGGGAGGGAAAGGAAAGAAAAGAAATTAAGAAGAGCTTCAGTGCTTTTCTGAGAAGCATCCTCAGTTGGGCACAGAGCAGTATGTCATCTACATATTGCAAGGCCATGACCTGAGGATGAGAAAACTCAGGAAGATCCTTTGATAATTCCTGTCCAAACAAGTGAAGACTCTCAAAATCCCTGAGGCAGCACCACTCGTGTTAACTGGGTGGTTTGGCCAGAGGGATCTTTGAAGGCACACAGGTATTGACACTCAGGATGTAGCAGTATACAGAAAAAGACATCCTGTAAATCTAGGACTGTGAACAATTTAATTCTCTCAGATATTTGAGTCAGTATGATACAGGGATTAGGGACCACTGGATGAATTGGGACTATGACCTCATTAATGAGGTGGAGGTCCTGAAGTTTTCACCATTCCCCATTGGGTTTTTGCACTCCTAATATTGGGGTACTGCAGGACTGTTATAGGGCTTGAGGAGTCCCTGCATTCTCAGGTTATTAATAACGGCTTCTAGCCCTTTCCTGCTTCTGACTTTAGGGGATATTGTCTCTAGTTAGGAAAATAACTGGGATCCTTGAGATGGATCTGGACTGACCTAACAGTTACAGCTCAACCTATTGCTTTAATTGCCCACACTTCTGGATTAATATTAGCTTCCACCAGAGGGAGACACTAAAAGGATGCTGGCCCCCAAGTGAGCTAAAATGGGAATGGGACTTTCAGGCATAATTAAGAAGGCATGTGTAAATAATAGGTTCCCCCACCCCCCAACTGCAATTAAGGGATTGAGAAAAATATTGGGTTAGAAGCTTTCCTGAGATGCCCCTTATGGTCATGCTATGGGAAGAGGGGAGGCCTGGATTAGGAGAAGAGAGAAGCTGAGTCCATTGTGCAGAAGGAGGTCCACCTTCCTTCCTTCAATTTCCAGAATCACCCAGGGCTCCTGTGCAGTAATGGCAGTTTGAGCCATGAGCTGGGGTCTGAGCTCCAGAACCTGTTAGTCCTGTTGGACCATCTGTGTGACTGGTTCTGAACCTGGTGACCTCTGTTTCCAGGGGCAGTCCAATCTCCAGTGGCCCCCACCACTGGCTGGACAGGGTCAAGATGGCTTTTTCTCATTCCCTGGGCACTCATAAAGTGCCCTGACTTGCCACATTGGTAGCAACTAGCAGAAGCACCTCAGGGATCCTGAACTTTGCAAGTTTGCAAAGCAGCTACTTGAGCCTCTGTCCTTTTCTTGTGTTTCTTCTCTTTATCTTGGCCCTCCTCCTGGTCTCTATTATAAGACTGAGGCGACCACCCTCAGGAGGTTTTCCAAGATTCTATCTGGTTCTGGAGACTTCTTTTGCAGTTTCATTCTAATATCAGGAGCTGCCAGTATAATAAACTTGTCATTTAGGATTAGCTGTCCCTAGACTGAATCAGGAAATAAGAAGATGTGTTTTATTAGTGCCTCTCTCAGCCTTCCCATAAAGGTTTCAGGATTCTCATCTGGCTTTTGGTCTATCATGGACAGCTGAGAGTAATTAAAAGGCTTGGGGATAGTTCTTCATAGGACCTCCAATATGCACATTAAAAAGTGTTTCCTAGGCCAGGTGTGGTGGCTCATGCCTGTATTCCCAGCACTTTGTGAGGTTGATGGGTGGATCACAAGGTCAGGGTTTTGAGACCAGCCTGGCCAATATGGTGAAACCCCATCTCTACTAAAAATACAAAAATTAGCTGGTGTGGTGGCATGGGCCTATAATCTTGGCTACTCGGGAGGCTGAGGCAGGAGAATTGCTTGAACCCAGGAGGCAGAGGTTACAGTGAGCCAAGACTATGCCATTGCACTCCAGCCTGGGTGACAGAACAAGACTCCATCAAATAAATAAATAGTTTCCTTTTCCATTCATCTGTGGCAGCACTGGGGTTCCAATCAGGTTGTCAACAGGTACTGCCTCTCTTCCTATTGGGAATAATGATTTCTCTATTTCTTCACTTTCTCCATCTTCTCTTTTCCTTTTTGGTCTATAATAGGAGACATATTGCTCATCTCCAAATTTTTCTGCTGCCTGCAGAATTGCCTGTTTTTCAGTTGCGTTAGGGTTTGGTTTATGATCAGTGTAATTTCCCTCCATGAGAGGTCAAACACCTGAGTTGAATTTGGAAAACTTCTATATACCTATCAGGGTCATCAGAAAGTCGGCCTTAGTCTCCCTTTATTTGCCTAATGTCCTGCAATGCGAAGAGAACTTGAATCCTAGTGGTATCACCTCTATGGCCCTTTTCTGTAGGTGTAAGAGTGAAGCTGAGGGAGTGGGGAGTTTTGGAGATAGTGGAGCTGGAGGAGCTGATGACATGTTTAAAGAGGACCCCAAATAATGGGAACAAGAAGAGCCTGGACACTCAGTAGCTGCCTCAGATGGTTATCCTGGGAGTTGCTAAAAGAGCTGAGTCAATTGTGCAAAGCTTGCAAAGGTCTGGGTTGTCTTGCAGGGCAAAGAAAGCCTGTACATAGGGGACTTTGGATCATTTGCCCTCCTGTCTAAAGAAAAGATCTAATTGTTGGATAGTATTAAAATCAAGGCTCCCCTCTGCAGGCCAGGCTTGTTTATGATGGTAAGAATGCCATACCCTTATATGCAAAAGAAAGTGAGCTGCTTTTTCTTCAAAATCTTGGGGTCAAAGGAGTCCCAGTGCTTCAGAATGCACTCCAGAGGAGTGTAGGCTGAAAATAGTCTGTTACCCATCTAGAAAGAGAAGCAAGAAAGAAGTGTCACTTTAGTCTTTTTTTCCCTTCCCTGGTATGGCCCAGGGTGGAGGGGAAGACAATAGGGGCATCCCCCCAACCATTTTTCCTCCTTGGTTCCCTGAGCCCCAATATCTGTTAAAGGAGTTGCCCATGGTTGCAGGCATGACCCTCAGCCGTGGAACCAGAGGAACTAAGCAATTGGGATTAGTCACACTTACCCATATGACTATAGTCCTCTGCTTGTGATTTCCCTTTGACTTCGTAGACTTGTATGATCTGCATGGCTCCCCAATAGATGGCTCTCAGGAAAGATTATATAACAGTTACATTTGGATAAGGTCCCTTAATGGAGGGAGTTTGCTAGTTTGAGCCCTTTAACTTGGTATTATGGCCTGAACTAAAGTATCTGTTCTTAAGTAGTGGCTCTTGTTAACTTCTGGACTTAAAATCCCCTTACTGTTTAAGTATTGTTTTAATTGGAGCTAGAGTAGCTGCCTTAAAAGAATGTAGGGACCAAATGGCAGTTTTCCTGCTGATGGGACAGTATTGAGACTAAAATTTGGGTTCAGAGGACATTTTCCTCTTCATTGTTGAGTTTTCACATTCACAGAAGGGGATTAAGCCTAGTCTCTAGTAGAGGGGCACAAAAAGGGAGGAGAACGGGGAAGCTAGAGTGTTTCAGCAAAGGGTCAACAATGTGCCTAATGGAGAGGATTCCTACTCTACTAGATGGTGCTGTTGACCTTGAAATACCACATGCTCTCCAGGCCAAGTGTAGAGAGACGCTTACTGCAGGGGACAGTCATGGGGAGCTGTATTCCCAATTACTACAGCATTTCCTGATCTTGCCTAACAAGATTACTTCCCTATACTGTAAAAATTCCTGCAGCATTGCATACAGAGAATGGATAGGAGAAATAATGATCAGGAAAGAAGGAAAATTGTGATAGAAAAAGGTTGAAGATCATGTTTCCATCACCCTTTGGGCTGTCAGAGGCTGGAGTTAGTCCATAAGCCTTCAGGTGACACCAGGGTATTGCCCTGGGCAGAAACCCTCAGTTGCCTCTGGACCTCTTTTAGCCCCATGGCTCTCCATGAAAGGAAACCAGTTCAAAACAAAGCCAACATTCCTAGCACCCTGAGAACACTGGGTGATTTGCTAAGTTCCCCCTGGCAAGCCTGTTCCCTGAGTCTTGTAAGACTGGCAGCCATGCTAACCATTTTTAAATGGCTGACAGGGTCCCAGTGTTTGGTTTGATTTTAAAATGGAGGGCAGAAGGCCTCAAAATAAAAGATTTGGGGTCTGATCCTATACTCACCCTTCTGATGAATCAACCTCAAATCCCAAGTGGTCCCCCACAATGAAGCAGCATCATTCATCTGGGGTAATGCCTGAGTTTAATTTTCCCATGACCATAGAAAACTAGGATGCAGACACACCAGAGTGCAGTTAAGAGTGGAAGCTTAATAGGTAAAAGAAAGAGAAGTGCTCTCTGTGCAGGGGTGTCCCAGAGAAAAATGTGTTGCCAGTTCCATGGTGAAGTGCAGGAAGTTTTATAGATGAGCTTCAGGAGGTGGTGTCTGATTTAAATAGGGCACACAAGATTGGTCAGACCAGGTGTGCCATTTGCATAGTATATGAAGAAGCTGCCTGCCCCACCCTATTATTATGCAGATGAGTTATGTACCTGGGTGGTACCATGTTGCTTGCTCCTTAAGGGAAGATGGAGCCTCCATTTTGAACATACTTGGCTTCCAGGTAGCCCTTTTCTATTGGCAAAGCTGCTGGCATTCACCCACGCAAAGCTTCTAGCTAGCTTATCTGTGTCTCCAGCTCAATTTTTCAGGCTGCTCTTTGTTAGAAAAGAAATTATTTGGGAGCTGCTTTTCGTTAAAAAAGAAGCCTTGCCAAAGACTCCTTTCACCCACACTATCTGCCTAAATAATTTCTTTCTACCTCCTGTATTAGCAGTAAAGAAAATCACCTTCACTAAAAGGAAGACAAGAAGGAAGAGAAGGAGAGAAGACCACAAAACAATCAAAAAACAAATAACAAAATGGCAGGAACAATTCCCTACTTATCAATAATAACATTACATGTAAAGGGACCAAACTCTCCAATCGAAAAAGACCCAACGTTCTATTGCCTACAAGAAACATGCTTCACATATAAATACACACAAATACTGAAATAAAGGATTGGGAAAAGATATTCCATGCAAATAAAAACCAAAAAAGAGTAGGAGTAGCTATACTTCTATCAGAAAAAAATAATTTCAAGGCTAGGCGCCATGGCTCATACCTGTAATTCCAGCCCTTTGGGAGGCCAAAGTGGGCAGATCACTTGAGGTCAGAGTTAACAACCAGCCTTGCCAACATGGTGAAATCCCAGTCTACTAAAAATACAACAGTTAGCTGGGCCTGGTGGCATGTACCTCTAATTCCAGCTGCTCACGCAGATGAGGCAGAAGAATTGCTTGAACCTGGATGAGCTAAGATTTCTTGAGGAACAGAGCAAGACTCCTTTAAAGAGAGATAGAGAGATAGAATAAAATATAATTTCAAGATAAAAACTATAAGGAGACAAATCAAGTCTTCTATAATGATAAAGGGGTCAGTTCAGTAAGAGGCTTTAACAATTGTAAATAGGAGAGAGATCCAAGATGGCCGATTAGCAACAGCTCAGGAATGTAGCTCCCAGTGAAAGCGCAGAGAACGAGTGGACGCCGCACTTTCCGACGAATTTTTGTAGCCCACAGACCGGGAGATTCCCGGCAGAGGAGCC
>CAUYQU010099640.1:0-11211 GCA_963574635.1 Cheracebus regulus
TGATAGTCATCAGCCCTGGGACTGTAGTGTAATAAAGAAACTGATCGGCCGGGCACAGTGGCTCAAGCCTGTAATCCCAGCACTTTGGGAGGCCGAGGTGGGCAGATTACAAGGTCAAGAGATTGAGACCATCCTGGCCAACGTGGTGAAACCTCGTCTCTACTAAAAATACAAAAATTAGCTGGGTGTGGTGGCGTGCGCCTGTAGTCCCAGCTACTTGGGAGGCTGAGACAGGAGAATTGCTTGAACCCAGGAGGTGGAGGTTGTGGTGAGCTGAGATTGTGCCATTGCACTCCAGCCTGGCACCTGGCGACAGAGTGAGACTCTGTCTCAAAAAAAAAAAAATCACATTACTACCTCTCTAAGATGTGGAGCCAGCTCAGTCCCCTCATCATCCATGAAGACCTCAGTGCCTTTGACCAGGAGCTCCCCCTAGCTATCCTTATTAGGGCTGTTGCCTTTCTGTTGTTGTTGTTATTGGAGTATTCATGAACAAGCCAGGGAGTTTAACTCCGCCCAACTGTGTTCCTCTGCCCCACTGAGGAGGAGGCTCAGGGCACCAGGCACTCCACTATACTGCCCATCACCTGAAAAAACAGAAACCACACCATGGTTGACAAAGATCAAGTATATATCCATCTGTTTGTACCACAGCTGGCTTTCGTCTCTAAGTGCCACCTACTGGCCTGCACTTTGAACAGCACAGGCTAATAAACTTGCTGAAAGAAGTGCATAGGGCTACAGAGGTAAAGACAAAAGTTCCTATCCAATATATTCTATAGCCACTTCCCTTGAAGAGGAGAGAACAGGGAAGGACAAAAAAGAAAACAGAAAAACAAAAAAAATTCTGTCTATATGAAAATAATATAAAAAATTTGAAGTACCAGCCTCTCCAGATGAGATGGAACCAGTATAATAATTCTAGCACCATCAAAAACAGAATGTTCTAGAAGTGGATACTAGCCAAAATGAAAACCAAGAAATAACAGATAAGGAATTCAAAGTATGAATGGCAGAGAAACTCAATGAGATCCAAGACAAGATTAAAAATCAATAAAAGAAACCACAAAGGCATTCAGGAAGTGAAAGAAGAGATAAATATCTTTAAAATATCAATCAGAAATTCTGGAATTGAAAATTTCACTTAAGTAATTCCAAAATACAATTGAAAGCTTCAACAATAGATGATTCTAAGCACACACATAAAAAGAATTTCAGAGCTTGAAGACCAATCTTTTGAACTAGCCCAATTAGACAAACTTTTTTTTTAGATGTAAAAAAAAAAATCTCCAAAATGTGGAATTATGTAAAGTGATCAAACCTGTGACTTACTGCATTTCTAAGAGAAAAGAAGGAAAAGAAAGGAACCTAAAAATATTTAGGTTAATTTGGAATAATTTAAGAAAATTTACCTAATCATGCCAGAGAGATAGAAAACCAGATAAAAGAAATCCAGAGAACACATGCAAGATACTATACAAACTGAAAACTACCAAGGCATATGGTCACCAGACTATACAAGGAAAAGACTACAGAAAAATATCTTAGCACTTGCATTTAGCTGCTAGAGAAAAGAATCAAATCGTCTACAAGGGAAACCAATCTGATTAACAGTGGATTTCTCAACAGAAATCCTAGAAGCCAAAAGAGACTGAAGGCCTATTTTTAGCCTCTATAAAGGAAAAACAGCTAGACAAGAATGACATGTCTTGCCAAAATAAGCTTCATAAATGGAGGAGAAATAAAGCCTTTCCTAGATACGTAACTGCTAAGAGAATCTTTCACCATTAGATGAGTACTACAAGAAATGCTCTAAGGAGTTATAAACATGAAAATGAAAATAGGATACTCATCATCAGAAAAGAACACGTAAGTATAAAGCTAACAGATCCTATAAAGCAACTACACAATTGAAACTCCAAAACAAGTAGCTAACAACACTGCCTCAGGAGCAAAACATCACAAATCAATATCAACCTTGAATGTGAATGGCCTAACTGCCTCACTTAAAGGACACAGAATGGCAAATTGGAGCCCCCCCCACCAAAAAAACTCAACCATCTGCTATCTACAAGAGACTCACCTACTGGCTAAAGACACATTCTGATTCAAGGTACAAAGTATGGGAAAATATCTATCACACAAATGAAAAACAAAAGTGAGCAGAAGTAGCTATTCTCTTCAGATAAAACAGACTTTAATGACAGTGTAAAACCACAAAGAAATGTATTATGTAATAATAAATGGCTCAATATAACAAAAAGATTTAACTATCCTAAATGTATATACTTCAAACATTGAGCAACCAGATTCGTAAAATAAATACTACTAGACATAAAAAGCAGGTTTATAGCAGTACAACAATAGTGGAAGACTTCAACACCCCACTGACATCACTAGATTGATCATCAAGGCAGGAAATAGACAAAGAAACTCTGGACTTAAACTGGACCATAGACCAAATGGACATAATAGGCATCTTCAGAGCATTCTATACAACAACTGCAGAATACACATTCTCATTACATGCATTATATGCACTTAGAATATTTACCAAAATAGACCATATCCTTGACCATAAGACAAGTCTTAATAAGTCACAAAAATCAAAATCATATCAAATATCTTCTTTAACCACAGTGGAGTAAATTAGAAATCAAAACCAAGGAGAATTCTCAAAACTACCTAAATACATGGAAATTAAAAACGTGCTCATGAGTGACTTTTCAGTGGACAACAAAATTGAGGCAGAAATCTTAAAAAGTATTTGTAATAAATGAAAATAGAAAAAAAAATTACCAAAGCCTCTGAGATACAGCACAAGAAATTCTAAGGGAAATGTTTATAACACAAACACCAAAAAGACAGACAGACCTCAAATTAACCAAGCTAATGTCACACCTGAAAGAAATAGACAAATAAGAAAAAAAACAAACCTAAATCTAGGAGAAGAAATAAAGTAACAAAGATCAAACCAGAACTAAATGAGGTTGAGATCAAAAAAGATATAAAGAATTAATGAAAAAAATGTTTTTTTGAAAAGACAAAATTGGTAGAGCACTAGCTAGACTAATCAAGAAAAAAAGAGAAAATTAAAATACATACTATCAGAAATTATAAAGTTGACATTGCAACTGATATCAGGTAAATACAAAAGATCATCAGAGACTACTATAAACACCTCTATGCACACAAACTAGAAAACTTAGAAAAAAGGAATACATTTCTTGAAACATATAGCCTCTCAAAATTTAACCAAGAATAAGTAGGAATCCTGAGCATACCTATAATAAGTTACTAAACTGAGTCAGTGATAAAAAAAAAAAAAAAATCCTTTCAACGATAACAAAAAGCCCAAGACCAGATGGCATCACAGCTGAATTTTACCAGACATACAAAGAACAGCTGGTATGAATCTTACTGAAACTAATCCAAAAAATCCAAGAGGAGGCATCCCTCTCTAACTCATTCCATAAATTCAGTATCACCCTGATATCAAAATCAACCAAGAATAAAAAAAAGAAAGAAAAGAAAATTTCAGGCCAATATCCCAGATAAACATAGATGCAAAAGTCCTCAACAAAATACTAGCAAAGCAAATTCAACAGTACATTGAAAAGATCTTTACCATGATCAAATAGTCTTCAACATATACAAATCACAAAGGCGATCAACCATATAAACAGAACTCAGAACAAAAACAATATGATCCTCTCCATAGAGGCAGAAAAGACATTCACTAAAATCCAATGTCCCTTCAGGGTAAAAACCCTCAATTAAGTAGGCATACATGGAAAATATCTCAAAAAAATATAAAGAGCCATGTATGACAGACTTACAGCCAACATCATACTGAATGGATAAAAGTTCAAAGTATTTTCTCTAAAACCTAGAACAAGACAAGGATGGCCAGTCTCACCATTCAATACAATATCACATTGAAAATCATAGCCAGATAAATCTAGCAAGAAAAAGAAATAAAAGGCATCCAAGGTGGAAAAGGGTAAGTCAAATTATCTCTGTCCACTGATTATGTGTTGTTTAACCAGAAAACCCTAACGGCTCCTGTGGAAGACTCTTAACATGATAAGGGACTTCAGTAGAGTTGCAGGACACAAAGTGAATTTATAAAACCTGTAGCATTTATATAAACCAATAGCAATGAAGCTAAGAACCAAATTAAGAAGTGAAGTCCATCATTCTGTTCGAATAGTCACACAAAATATAAAATACTTAGGAATAGGTTCAACCATGTAACTGGTTAATCTCTAGCGGGAGAAATACAAAGCACTGATGAAAAAAATTGAAAATAAATAAACAAATTAAAAAACATACCAGGCTTATGGATTAGAGGAATCAATATCATTAAAATGCTCATATTACCCAAAGTGATCTATAGATCCAATGGAATTCCTACCAAATTAACAATGTCATTTTTCAAAGTTAGAACAAACAATTCTAAAGTTAATATGAAAGCAAAAAGTTTTAACAGCCAAAGCACTACTAAGCACAAATAACAAATCCAGAGACAACACATCGCCTGACTTCACTTTACACTGTAAGACTATAGTAACAATTGCAGCACTGTACTGGTCCAAAAGTAGACACATAGATTAATGAAATACAAGAGAGGACAAAGAAATAAAGCCGCATATCTAAAACCAACTGAAATTTGATAAAATCAGCATAAATAAACGTTGAGAAAAGGACAACCCATTTAATAAATGGTGCTGGGAAGCCTGGCTCGCCGTATGTAGAAGAATTAACTGGACCTCTGTTTCTCATCATACACAAAATTAATCAATTAGCGTTAAAGACCTAAATGTAGGACCTGAAACTATAAAAATCCTTGAAGAAAATGCAGGATAAAGACTTCTAGACACTAGCCTAAGCAAGGAATTTATTACAAAGGCTCCCAAAGCAAATGCAGCAGCAACAACAACAACAAAATTAATAAAGGGGACTTAATTAAAGTAAAATGATTCTAGGTGGGGCAGGTGGCTCACACCTGTAATCCCAACAATCTGGGAGACCAAGGTGTTTGAGGTCAGGAGTTTGAAACCAGCATGTCCAAAATGGTGACACCCTGTCTCTACCAAAAATACAAAAAAATTTGTCAGGCATGGTGCAGGTGCCTGTAATTCTAAATACTCAGAACCTGCAGCAGGAGAATCACTTGAACCTGGGAGGTGGAGATGACAGTCAGCTGAGATTCTGCCACTGCATTCCAGCCTGAGCAACAGAGCAAGATTCCATCTCAAATAATAAAATAAAATAAAATAAAATAAAATGATTCTGTACAGTAAAGGAAAAAAATCAGCAAAATAAACAGATGGCCTAGAGATTGGGAGAAAATATTTACAGATTATGACTTCAAAGTAGACTAATATTAAGAATCTAAAAAGAATTCAAATAACAAGAAAACAAGCAACCCCATTAAAAACTGGGCAAAGGATATGAACAGACATTTCTCAAAAGAAAGAACACAAGAGACTAATAAACACATGAAAAAATTCTCAACATCACTAATCATCAGGGAAATGCAAATTAAACCCCACTGACATATCATGTTACACCAGTAAGAATGGCTTTTATTAAAAAGATAAGAAAAAAAGTTGTTGACATGGATGTGGATAAAAGGATACACTCAGACACTGTTGGTGGGAATGTAAATTAGTTCCACTTCTATGGAAAACAATATAGAAATATCTCATAGAACTAAAAACAGAACTAACACTTAACCTGGCAATTCCATTACTGGACATTTACTCAAAGGAAAAGATATCATTATATAAAAATACACGATTTCTGCTCTAAGATGGCCAACTAGATGCAGCCAGGAGGAACATCTCTTACTGAGGGACTGGTACATCGTGCAGACTGGTGCACTCCTAGCAGATCTTCAGAGGGTCAGTATTGAGAGCAGTTGGAGGGAAGAACACAGAGGCTGGGCTGAAGGGGAGGAAGTTGGGAGCCCTGCATAGGGCTACCACATACCACAATTCATTCCTGGCCCCCAGTGAGTCCTGTGGAGGGGTGAGTTGAATAGGCAAGGAGCAACCAGCTTTTGCCATGGGCCTCTAGAATCCAAGCAGGAGGAGACCCCTCCACCACCACAGACACCTGAGTTGGCAGGGAAAGCTGCTTAGAAAAGTGGCAGGGACAGAACTCCAGCCAGGGTAGAGCCCAGAGAGTATCGTGTAGGAGTGTCTGTAATGGAGCATAGCCAGGGATGCCCATCTCTCTAGGCTTGACTTGCTTCCATAGGAGACTTTAGACTTAACAGAACTCTGGTATCTGAATTCTGCAGGCCACTGGTGCCCAAGAGACAGGCTTAGTTTGACCTTAGCACTCTTAGTCTACTGGACTCTCCTGGGGCCCCAGCCTTACCACATCTGCTTGCAGTGCAGGCCTCAGGCACTTCCTGCAGCCTGCATCATAGCTCCTGTGCTGGTGGACCACGTCTGACTAACAGAACCCCAGTAGAGCAACCCCTCCCCATAAACATGCACCAGTCTGCTTGTGGTCTCTACCAAATGCAGCCTCCCCCACATCATTTTCCCATACGAACTTTCCATGATTACTCATTAAATTGTATTGCTGGTAAATGAGCAGACTGAGCTTTCCCTTCACCACCGGTGTGCATGTGTGCATGCACCCTGCCATGCCACTGCTGCTGCTGTTGTTGTGAGTGTACCGCCTCCACCCTACTGTACCACCATTGTGTCAGAACATTTACAGCATAGAGCCCTCCAGGCCCACCCTCACCAGCACTGGCTCCTGCACTGGGGTGGTCTATGCAAAACTAGACACAGAAAACAGTGGACTCACTTCCATCACTGAGTGGTCACTGCTACCAGCATGAACATGCACAGAAGGTGCACACAGTCCTATGCTCACAAGCACCGGCAAGAATGCATGCCATTACTGGCAGGGGCGTACTGCCTACCCCAGCCATACTACCACTGCCACTGGTGCAAATGATGGCATGGAGGCTGGCATCCCAGCACCTGCTAGCAGCCGGCCACAGCTGATGATCATTCACCCTGCCATGCTACTACAGCCACTGCAGTTGGCACACGTGAACAAGGAGGGATCCCACAGCCACCACCATACAAATTGCTTTGGCTGGCACCAGCCATTGGAGTATTGTGACCTGTTGTCCGAGATCACCTCAGCCTCTTCAGCACAGCAGTTTCCTAACTGCAAGTAACCAGAGATTAAAGCCATAGCTGATTTCAGCCCCCCAGAATTCCAGCATACAGTCCAGAAGTCCTCAGATGAGGCTTGGTTCCCTAAAATCTTCTAGTAACAAAGGCACCTTATACCACAATCAAACCCTAAGGTCATCCCAAAAGAAAAACATAAACCCACCCAAAGAACATCAACTCCAAAGATCAAGGGAACATCACCCACAAAGATGAGAAAGAACCAGTGTAAGAACTCTGACAAACTGAAAAAAACAGTGTTTTCTTTCCCCAAAATGACCACACCAGTTCTTCAGCAAGGGTTTTAACTGACCTGAGATGATTGAAATGACAGAAATAAAATTCAGAATATGGATGGCAATTAAGATCATTGAGATTCAGGAGTATGTTGACATCCAATGTAAGGAAGCTAAGAATCACAATAAAATGAGACACAAATGAGACATCTATTTTGATGGACAAAATAGCCAATATGGAAAAGAACCTTAACTGACCTGATAGAGCTGAAAATCATTCTATGAGAATTTCATAATGCAATCACAAGTATTAATAGCTGAATAGGACCATGCTGAAGAAAGAATCTCAGAGTATGAAGACTGGTTTTCTAAAATAAGACAGTCAGACAAGATCCAAGAAAAAAATAAAATGGAAGAAACAAAACCTCTGAGAATATATTATTATGCACACAAACAAAACCCATAACTCATTTCTGTCCCTAAAAGAGATGGGAAGAATGGAAGCAACTTGGAAAACATATTTCAGGATATCATCCATGAGAAATTCACCAACTTGGATAGGGAGACCAACATTCAAATTCAGGAAATGCAGAGAATCCCCACAAAATTCTTAACAAAAATCCTCAGACACATAACCATCAGATTCTCTAAGGTCAGAATGAAAGAAAATATATAAAAGTCAGTTAGAAAAAAAAAAGACCAGGTCACCCACAAAGGGGATCCCATCAGACTAACAGCAGAACTCTCAGCAGAAACTCTATAAGCCAGAAGAGGTTGGGGCCTATATTCAACATTCTTAAAGAAAAGAAATTCCCACCAATAATCTCACATCTGGCCAAACTAAGCATCATAAGGAAAAAACAAATAAGATCCTTTTCAGACAAGAAAATGCCAAGGGAATTTGTTACCACCATATGTGCCTTACAAGAGCTCTCGAAGGAAGTGCTAAATATGGAAAGGAAAGACCCTTACCAGCCATTACAAAATCAAACTTAAGTACAGAGACCAGAGACACTATAAAGCAACCACACTAACAAGTGTGAATAATAAACAGCTAATAACATGATGAAAGGATCAAATCCACACATGTCAATACTAATCTTGAATGTAAATGGGCTAAATGCCCAAATGAAAGGCACAAGAGTAGCAACCTGGATAAAGATGTAAGACCCAATGCTACGATATGTTCAAGAGATCCAGCTCAAATAAATTGACATCCATAGGTTCAAAATAAAGGGATGGTGAAAAATTTACTAAGCAACTGAAAAACAGAAAAAAGCAGGGCTTGCGATTCTAATTTCAGACAGATTTCAAATCAACAAAGATTTAAAAAAGACAAAAAGGCACATTACATAATGGTAAAGTGTTCAATTCAACAAGAAGACCTAACTGTCCTGAATATATATGCACCCAACATAGGAATACCAAAATTCATAAAGCAAGTGATTAGAGACCTTCAAAGAGACTTAGACTCCCACGCAATACTAGTGAGAGACTTGAACACCCTTGTGAGAATAAAATATCACTGAGGCAGAAAATTAGCAAAGATATTCAGGACCAGAACTCAACACTGGACCAAATGGATATGGTAAGTATCTACAGAACTTTCCACTCAAAAACAAGAGAATATACATTCTTCTCATCTGCACATGGCACATGCTCTAAAATCAACCACACAATCAAATGTAAAATAATCCTCAGCAAATAAAAAATGACAAAAATCATATCAACCATTCTCAGATGACAGCACAATAAAAATAAAATTCAAGACAAGGAAATTAACTCAAAACCATACCATTACATATAAATTAAGCAACTTGCTATTTAATGACTTTGAGGTAAATAATGAAATTATGGTAGAAATCATGAAATTCACTGAAACTTAAAAAAAAAAAAAAAGGTACAACATACCAGAATCTCTGAGACATAGCTAAGGCAATGTTAGCAGGGAAATTTTTAGCAACATATGTCCTCGTCAAAAAGTTAGAAAGATCACAAAGTAGCAACCTAGCATAGCTAAAATAACTAGGGAAGCAAAGCAAACCAACCCCAAAGTTAGCAGAAGACAAAAAGTAGCTGAAATTGGAACCCCACTGAGGGAAACTGAGACACAAAAAAATAATTCAAAATATTAAGGAAGCCAGAATCTGTTTCTAAAAAAAAGTTAATAAGATAGACCAACAACTAGAGAAGGTCCAAATAAACACAATCACAAACAACAATGGGGATATTACCACTCACTGACCCCAAAGACATACAGATAACCACTGGAGACTATTATGAGTACTTCTATGCAAACAAACTAGAAAATCTAGAATAAATGGATAAATTCCCAGACTCGTACATCATTGCAAGACAGAATCAGGAAGAAATTAAATCCCTGAAAAAGCAAAATTAAATCAGTAACAGTCTACTAAACAAAAAGGAAGCCCAGGACCAGCTAGATTCACAGATGAATTTTATCAGCTATACAAAGAAGAGCTGATACCATTCCTACTTAAAGTATTCTAAAAAACAAACAAAAAAACAACCAAAAAAGAAAATTGATGGGGGGGGCCTCTTTCCCAACTCCTTTTATGAGGTCAGCATCATCCGGATAACAAAACCTGGCACAGACAAAACAACTATTAAAAACAACAACAACAAACTTCAGCTCAATATCCCTCCATGAACACTAAGGCAAAAATCCTCAAGAAAATACTGGCAAACTGAATTCAGCAGCACATCAAAAAACTAATCAACCACAATCAAATAGGCTTTATCCCTGCGATGCAAGTTTGGTTCCACATATGCAAATCAATAAACGTGATTCATCACATAAACAGTACTAAAGACCAAAACTATATGATAAGGCTTTGATAAAATTTAGCATTCATTCATGTTAAAATCTATCAATAAACTAGGTATTGAAGGAACATACCTCCAAATAATAAGAGCCATCTATGACAAACCCACAGCCAACATCATACTGAATAGGCAACAGCTGGAAGTATTCCTGTTGAAAACTGGCACCAGACAAAGATGCCTTCTCTCACCACTCCAATTCTACCTAGTATTGGAAGTCCTGGCCAGAGCAGTTAGGCAAGAGAAAGAAATAAAGGACATCCAAACACAAAGAGAGGAAGTCAAACTATCCCTGTTTGCAGATGATATGATTCTATATTTGGAAAACCCCATAGTCTTAGCCAAAAATCTCCTTAAGCTGATAAATAACTTCAGCAAAATTTCAGGATACAAAATCAATATACAAAACTCACTAGCATTCCTATGCACCAACGACAGCCAATCAAAGAGCCAAATCAGGAATGCAATTCTATTCACAAATTGCAACAAAAAGAATAAAATACATAGGAATATAGCTAACCAGAGAAGTAAAAGATTTCTGTGATGAGAATTACAAAATAGTGCTCCCAGAAAACAGAGATTACACAAACAAATGAAATAATATTCCATGTTCAGGGACAGGAATAATTAGTTTAATCAAAGTGGTCATACTAACCAAAGCAATTTACTCATTCAGTGCTATTCTTATTAAACCAAAAATGATGTTATTCAGATTATTAGAAAATATATATATTTTAAAATGTGGAACCAATTAAGAAAAAGCCCAAATAGCCAACATAATTCTTTTTTTTTTTTTTTTTTTGAGAAAGAAAGAAGTAGAATAAAGAGAAAAAAGAAAGAAAGAGAAGGAGGGAGAGAGAACGAGAATCTTGCTCTATTGCTCAGGATTTCATTTAAATCTGTGAAATGCTTATGCAATTACT